>JAHZNG010000108.1:0-15907 GCA_027744375.1 Orchesellides sinensis
CAACAACTGGGAATACATCATGATTAAAAGTCTTTAGTAAATCAATTCCACTTAAGCTTTCTACAACCTAGTGTATCTGTGTAAACCACACAAACTTTCATTCAATCGGCGGAAGGAAATGCTGATAAAATCAGCCACGGATTTACATTAAAATATTTAACCTTATCCACTTTTAATGCACTCGCTCCATTTTTATGTATGATTTTGGTCCAAGGAACTTTGATTGAAACTTTTTTATGAGCAAACCAATGAGATTTTATCACGATTTCTGATCTGCAGACAAAACTGTAAAAATTTTCTATGAAGCACTTAGATTTACTACCAAAATCGATCAATACTATTTAATACTCCAAACATGCTGTGCACAAATTTTCCTACCTTGTGGATAATCCTTTGTGTATACACAACAAACACACACAACTTTCTATTTCTAGCAGAATCAGCCAGACCAGCAACGTCATACCATGACTCTTCACGTACACTAATGATAATGATGCGATGTAAAAAATTCAATAGATAAAAAATTCAAACGCTTGATGAATGCCCACACACCACATACATAATATACTGTCTTTCCTGTATACTGGTTACTACAAAAAAGTTTGATATAGTTTCTTTAGCCATACAACTATAAATTATGGAGTTTTAGATGTTGCTTAATTTTGTCAACAAAACAAACCTCCAGATCACATCATTCAATCCATCACACCAGAAAACCAAAATGATAATGTGGTAATGTCTACATATGACTGTGTGATGACGACTGATGTGTGCTGATGCTGTTATATTGCAAATACAGTTTTTCTTCTATTTTTGGGAGACAAGGCTGAACTGAAGACAAGAACAAGATCGAGATGGTGTAAATGGTAGTACGATATAAAAATCACTTTTACTATTTTCTCCATTGGTCTTTCCTTATGTGTATACACTATAGTATACCTGTACCTTCAACTTTACTTCCGTTTTTTGATAGGAGACAGCATAGACACACATGTATGAAAGTATTATAGCAATATTGCAGACTAAAAAGGACGACCAGATGATGAGTAGTCTGAATGTATACACAGAAAGGGTTGATGTGCTCGTGTGTGTACTTTATATATCCTTTCGTTCCATACGTACATATTTTTGATAGATGCCGACAACGGGTAAATATAGGAACCCATATCGTCATCATAGTAAAACCTTCTCGCGTGTGTATAGGTTGCGTGGAGTAAACCATGGAGTAGTAGTATTTCTCTCTTCTCAGCTCAGTCGGGAAATTCGGGCTTCCGAGAAAATCGAACAAAGGTCTCTCTCTCTCATTGTCGGAAATTGGGTTTCCGAGAAAATCGAACAAAGGTCTCTCTCTCTCTCTCTCTCGCTTCGACAAGGGTAGGAACTGTACTTGACTATGTGTATACACAGAAATTCTTTTGACGTCCGATTCATGAGCATAGAAGATTACTGTATACACTTGCTAAATACTACACACATGTAGAAGGAAAGGCAAAAATATGGATGTACATAACAGAAAAATACAGAAGGGCTTTTGCTCATATTTAGGAACGGCCTCTTGTTCACCAACATAACAAAACAGCTCGTTTACTATGCTATACTCTAACTTGTGCTCTTGTGGTCTTTGAGCAAAAATTTTGAGTGAGTTGTTGTGATATGTGATGTGACTCAAACACTCAAGTAGGTTACGTTTGCGTTGTTTTATTTGTATGCATGTATAAACTGTAATAAAAAACTCTCGGTTGTGTTATGGTGCTTTGGTGGCAGTCAAGAATAGCCGATTACTATGAACATTGTATTGGCAAAACTTGCATTATTGCTTTATAGCTTGCTTTATAGGAAGAGTGAATGAATGCTAGACACGAATGCGTATCTCAAACTGCTTTGATCAGTTTGCTAAAAAAGTATAATGTAAATAAATGCTGTGCATATGTATGACGATAGACATTCTGAACTTGCAAGACAGTTTACTTCTGTGTGGCTTTTGATTCTAAATCATGTTGTTGTTATTTTAACTATATTACAGATATAAAGTCAAATGCCAGTTTTACGTAAGCTCTTCTGATTAACAGCTTATTTCTTGCATTGAATATTTATTTATAAGTTGTATGGTATTTTTGTACCAGTTAGTGCATTGCATTATCACTTGAATATAAAAGATCCAACGAAACCAAGTGTATTTCTTATATGCAAACGTATGCATAACCTTGCATTTGATGATTGGAATTGGAATGTAGAAACATTGTGCATTATTGTTTGGCATGCAGACTTCTACCGCTTAGCGAGAAAGCAACCTTAACCCTGTATCTGCTTTTAGCATATAACGTGGATGTAAAATGTATAATATGCAATTCTTTCTAATAATTAATCGCTTTGAACACCTGCTTTGTAGCTGTAATTTCTAACGAATTTAACAGTGGAAGTGATCATTTCCTGTAGTTCAGAAGACTCTATAATACCAGAAGTACCATCATTTGCATCTTTTCTGCATCTATAGAACAGTTTATATTGAGCCATCAACTAAATTCAGCACAGCAGCATATTAACCAGCAAAGTAGCACAAATAGTGCGGTATTTTGCATTTGTGAACCAATTTGTCACAATCCATATCAGTTTATATTCGCAAAAGCATTTTATAATGGGTTTAATATGCTCTCAATACTGTATTCAGTTGTAGACTTGAGTACACATCCGCCGACATAATGAGCTAAAAGGTTTTGTCAAAGCAAAATTGAGGGAAAGATTGCAATTTCCGTCTTCCTCGTGTTTAATCAAAATACTATCGCTTATTGCATTACCCCAGTTTCCGTGTGGAGAGTGGATCACACAACCATAATTAAAATCAGGTTACATTAATTGAAGAGTAGTAACAATCATGGCTGTTTTATGTCATTAAAGTTTCCTTTTTATTGTATCTATCAAAGCCCTCATCAGGATTTTGAAAGTCATAAAGGTGAAGACTTTTTTATCAGTCAGATATGAGTAGCTTAAATAGGTATGCGTGTGATGATGTCACATAACACATAATGCAAACATATTGTACAAACACAACAACCTCTTATGAAAGTCAAGTCCTATTGGTCTGTCTTGTCTTACATTTTTTTATCGTTGTTTACATTTAGAACACTCGTCAAGATAACCTTTGTATTTTGCGAACCGCAAATCTGGAGGCATACTGCTTGCTAAGCAATGGTTGGGTAATTTTGACCGATTGCAAATATTGAGATAGAATGCGAGACCTTCAATTGTCAATTTGACATACACGAGGCATGGTGTGATGTGTTCTCAATCAAACTGCATCACAGCAACCTGAGAATAAATTATATTGCCAATTACCATCAATATTTTGCATTCGGCAAAAGAAAGTTAGTAAACAGCATTGCTTAATATTACACAAGTGCTGCACTTTTTGTATGTTTATTGCATTTTATTACACTTACAGGAAAAAATGAAATTTACAAGCCTGAGATAATATTTAAATAGTGAACGAGGATCAGAAAAATTTTCTACGCAGTTGGAAACAAAGATACTTACATGTGTAGATAATATAAATATTTTCTAGATATCGAGTGTCATTTTACTTCTTATCATGATTTCTTTCATGTAATGCTACGACATTTAGGGTTTAGATAGGCACATGAGTGGTTTTAACAGTCAGTGCATATATGGAGGCTTAATTTGGTATAGTATCTGTTTTGGCTTTGCTCTACTTTATAATACTTTATTGAATTGCGTTTGCATTATGTACTTTATGAACTTTAGTATGTCATGATCATCGTGACTAGAACGTCACTACAGCGTGACAAATTCTTTAGGGTATGACTATCGAGATCACAAGGAAGCGTCTTTTTTCTGTCTAGAATTCATTTGACTTCCCTTTAAACCAACTCAAGGCCAAGAGCTAAAACTTGAGATAATAAAATCAAACTTTGTTTGATAATTTTTGAAACAGTTTGTATATTATATAGTAAGGGAGTGCTTTTATATTTTAATTGCATCCAGCTTGAAATAGAAGTATATTACGTGCTATCTTTAAGCAAATGTTAACAAACCAAAGAATCAATCCTTTATCATGTTATCAGGAATTATTAATAATGATTGATTTTATAATAACTTTAAAATTACATAAGGAGAAAATATCAATATAATTGTCACATATGTAACTTATTTTCAAATATTAACTATAAAAAAGAAACACATTTCCTCAAATCCTTTGTATATGCAATAATCAGCAAAGAGAAGTAAATTATTTAAAGGTATTCAGCCCCTCCTGTCTGCCTGACCTTCAAATAAACTGAGAACTCTCGCCGTGTCAATTTGTCATTTACAATCTGAATTATGACTAAGATGCATTAGACACAGTACCGATTTTAATTTCAGATAGGCAGTCAAACGAAAGGGACCATTTTAGCCAGTGTAAAAAATCAATTCGCTGACGTCACATGCACGTTGTATATTTTCTGCTTTCGTTTCGCTATTTCTCTACGTGCTTTCTGAGACTTGCTTTTACTGTCAATTTCCAAGGCTTAATACTACTTTTGTATTCATTTATATTCATATACTTAAAGCCCCGAATGAATAAAACGATGAATATGGCGATAATAATATCAACACGACTTGTTGGTTATTACTTCATCATTAATTATATTTCGCAGTAATTTGCTATTTTTATTTTCACGCATGACCAAATATAAGCGTGGGTAATAATTAGCTCTTCATTTCTCAAAAGTGCTTGAACCATGAACTGACCAAAGCTAAGTCACAAGGTTTTTTTATCAGCATTTTCATCTCAACAGCCGAAAAATTAAATTACACAGGCATAAGAATCTCTACCACAAGACAATACCATAATGTAGTAATCTGGTCCATGTTATGCCGCACATTCATTTTGGTTTCAATGAAATTTTGACCATACTGTTTTCACTTCACGGTACAGTGAATTTTTGGCGAAAAGCCATCATCACATTTTAGAGTTGCAGGGCATAAAATAATTAATAGCTACAGCATACGTATATACCTGTGTGTCAGTACGTACCGGGATTTTACAAGGTCCAGCGTTTTATGTTTGAGGGAGGCAGAAGTGATGATGGCAGCTATGTAAACACCTTCGCAATTTTATACGTACATATTATGCATAAAGCGCATACCAACAAGCCACAAGCGCAATAAACCTACAGATTCATGGAGAGATTCTGACTTTTAAACAAGACCGATGTATAATGCATTAAATATTATTATGGATTCCTATGTAATAATACAAGCATTGTTGTAGGGTACTGCTACTGCTGCTGCTGTCTTTCTGAAGACGTAAAATTTTACAGTATTTAAGTGTTTAAAAGTAATGTGAGCTGTGAAATTTAGAAAGTTATGTATATATTATATATACATAAAGCACTGATAAAATTTCCCAATGCAAACTGCGTGAAAAGTAAATGGGGAAATAACAGTCTTAATGTTAGATTAGATTAAACTTACAAAAGGACATGGCAAAATCGGCCACATTCTTATGTGTACCAACAACGAGGGTACTTATCTTGCAAATATGAAGCGGAACCCTCACTCTAACATTTAAATATGATAATAGCAAAACCTACATAATTACGAAAATGACAGCTCTTACACAAGACGATTTTGATCGATCAGTATAAATCAATAAAAACGAAACTTCTGAGCCTTGAGCTAATATAAAAGAATCTAACTCAAAGCAATAATATGCCTGTCAGCAGCTTGTCGTCAAATAGCCAGAATTTCAATTTAAAATTACTTTACCTTACCACCGAAAATACTATTATTAAGTTACATAATATGTGTATATCTTATAACGTAATAAGGTATACATACTCCTAAAATAAAAAGTTGAAAAGAGTCGTTGAAAGGAAGAAGCCATTTATAATGCCTGCGACTTGAATTTGCACTTTGTTTGATAAACGGCTTGTTGGGCCTGTTCAAATTTTAACATTATACCTTTTGGAATGTGCATTCAGTGAGCACTTGTGTGATGATGGTATTTATGTTTCTGGAAGCGTAAGTGGCTCTGGTTGCATTATGCATGTGAAAATCATTATTGCATTCAAACACAGGCAATGCCGACCATTGTGTACCTCACGTCTTATTCAATGGAAATTCTTATTGACACTGTATAATAAAAATATGCTGATTGTTACTGGTCATCAGTTTTATGAGCGAGTATACACTAATGACGTCAAACGTTACATTGAAATGCGTTAGTAACTCCAAATGATAATCATGATTGTGGTTTATCAAGATATTATGTTATATAATTTTATGAGTATGGTTATGGTTTAACTACGACCGATGATTGCAAATTCTAAATACAAAGTACTTCCACCACACCTGAAAAATTACACTTCATACTTCATGCATATCTATAAAAGTATATTGAAACAACTTTTGTCATCTTAATTGAAATCGATTGGCAATTTTGACGAGAAAATGTCAATTTGAGTAATTATGAATACAATCAAGCATGAACATCTTTTGCCGCAGTAATAACCTATTTGCAATAATAGTAAACACCTCAGAGAATTTTTAATAGGCTACGACGTTATGGCGTTATGATGTTATGTTATGGTCTACGAAATGGCAGAACAAACTACATCCAGAAATTTTTTGTATATGGTTGTTCACATTCACTTCATGATGCCATTTTTATGAGTGGTAGTTGATGTCATTGATTAGTAGAAATGAATATAAAAAACTAGTTTATAACTTGGCATGTAATAATTCACCCATAGCATATGTATCTACTCCGCATCATCAGTATTCACAGCTTGTACTTCCTTCCGTTTCCTTTAATCTAGTGTAGTGTTTTGTGTTACTATTCTGCCAACGTTATTAACCACGTTAAATTATTGTCACACTGTATAATACTATGGTCAATTTACGAGTGTCGTGTTGATTGCTATATGGGATGATGCACAACTATAAATTTCTTGCCTTTGTCTTTTTACGACATGAAAAGCAAATCATTTGCAAAAAAAAAAACGTCACATCTCTTTTTGCTTCCGTTTGCTAATGTACAGATTGCATCCAACCAAAACACAACCTTCCTATTTCCTGTTTTCATACTATCGTTTGTGCTATGTTGACTTTATAAAAATGCCTAAATACAGGAATATAATATGTAAATAAATATTTTTATATGAAAGAATTAACTTCTTAATCATTATAACCATAAAAAATCTTTTGTTGTATTTGTATTTATAAAAGATTCAGAAAATTGCATGCAAAATTGTTAGAAAGGTCAGTTCTGTGCATAAAATGATCTGCGAACCATGATTCGTAGTTATGAATAAGCATACGTAATTAGGATGTTTACTATTAGACCACTATAAAAAAATTTGCCAAGCTGGAATAAATAAAATTTATTTTTACGAACTGAAACATAACCTAGAGGCTTAAAACATACAACAGTTCTATCGTACCGATAACGTTGCAGATCTGTGTTAAGTCATAAGACGAGTATTTTTTGCATACATAACCATTGCTTTATAAATTTTACGCATAATTATTTTGCAACGTCATTTAGGACGCAGCTATTTTATCTGTGTGGATGATATTCATGAAAATATAAAATATATGTGTACATGTTTAAAATGCAATTTACCTTTTTTCTTGCCTTATTAGCTTGAATTTTGTTGATGGCCAATGAACCACGATTAAATGTATTCAAAAGAATACTTACTAGTGGCAGAAGAGGTATATCTTTTCTGCGAGATAATCAAGTCACTTTTGCACAACCACAATATTCTCCACTTGTAATAAAAAATCCTCTCTAGTACAAATGTCTAGGAGCATTATGTTCTAAACTTATTGACGTAACAATGAAAACGTCATTCATGCTCCAACGTGTGTACCTCTCCTTATTACTATTATTAAAAACAATAGACAAATGTATGAAATCTGAGGTACACAGAGTAATGAAGGTATGCTATTACACGTCTCTCAGGTACCTGAACTGAACTATTCATCAACTCATTCAAGTTCACTTTGACTAATTTTGAATGTGTTAAAACTCCTCAGAATTTTTAAAATGTCTCACATGAACACTGCCAAAAAGGAGGAAACAGTGAATGACTCAGTTCCTTAGTGAGGGTTCTGCAAAACTAAACGATATGCTAAATGTAACTTTGAAACGGTAGTTTCTTTATAAAAACAACAATACAAGTAAGGCTTTCTGCTACACTGGAAAACTGGAATGAAGACGGAAGATTGAACTCGAAGTTTATTTTATTTTTCTCTTTGTTTCTTCTTTTTGGTTGACTTGATGGAAGCCGGTAATAATTGTGTGTGTGTAACGTATTCTCGCAGGTTAGCAGCAAGCAGGTCGACAACCGACTGACTTGACTCTGTCCCAAGCAAGTCCGCACCATAGACTCTTTCTCAGACTCTGGCATAAAGCTGGTTTTCCTCCTTCTCTCTTTCTAGGGTTGAAGTAACGTGGAAGATAGCTTTTTAGCAACTTAATACCACTACTCGTCTTTGGGGCATGCTTTGTTGCCTGCTTGCAATTCTACTGCTACCAAGGTATACAGAAATGCAATGCTATCGTTATAATATGTGAAAATGCAACCTGGCCTTGTTTGCTCACAAAAATGCAGGAGAAAGCAGAGAGGGAATAGAACCTTAAAATATTAATACTATCACACACTGAGAGAGAACGGTAACGAAACAGAGGTCTGCTCAGTTCAGGCGTTCACTGTGGTATATGGTGTTCGTCTGTGGTGGCAAATCGTGCGAAGTCCACTACCGTCATGGGATGATCGTCATAGGGCAGATGATGCATAGTAAGATAAGGCAAAGGGCAGGTTCCTTTTACTGTTTATTTTCATTATTGTATACAAACGAATACGCAAGGCCTCATTGGTCGGTACATCTAGGTACCTTTGCCTACGTAAGTCCACCTGCACCTCCAATTCACTAGAACTCATCCACTCCTAATATCTAGATCCAGATTAGGAGCCTTTGGAATAACAAAGGCCTCCTTAGAATGTCTCCACACATTATCATCAGCCATCTGCGCGTCATCAGCATCAGCTACAATGTATGTATACAAAGTCCTCCTACATTGTTTTGGTTTGAAAGAGTACTCGAAATTCGAATTTTAAGATTATACTTTAATATCAGAGGATATGACGTTAATTGTACTTTGTTATCCTGATACGCTTAAGGACTTTTACATCCTGCTTATATCATATCCCTGGTTTTTTGTTCATTTCTAAGTTGCTTTTTCCACTCTCATGAAACTTTCAAGAATGAACAGCGTTTCAAGCATGCTGAGCAAGCACCAAGCTGTTCTATCATGAAGAATATATGAATGAATCTAAAATGAAAATCTAATGGTAAAATACAATAAGGTTAAGGTATACTAAAGGAAGTGCCATGTTACACAGCAAAGTCATGTTTTTACAGAGTTTTTACTAGTTTTATCTACATACTTTGCGAAACAGTTGATATAGATAGCTTCTGTATGCTCCTTATAGCTATTATCCATCCATACGGGCTTTCGCTCCTTGTCTGTTCCGTTTCACCCTTGTGGCGGTGCTCCTTCTTCCGTCACTGCTATCGTCATTGTGTGTACCTACTTTAGAAGAGCTTTTACGGAGAGATGCAGTGATGCACAGGAATGTTTCATTTATATATTATATTATCGTATTACAGACATAATTTGGGATGCATAGAAATTTAAAAGCATGAATGTGTCACATAGAAAGTATTAACACATTGTTTGGAAATGCGTGGGTTCCTAATGTAGCTGGGAACTGTATCTAATTTTCCGCTTTAACAAAATATTGATAAAAAGTTTTGCATTTGCAAATAGCTGAATAATATATTATGTATTTATTACAAGTAAAATATACACATATTAATGTATACGTAGGTAGGTAAGGTCAGGTACAGAATACTTAAGCTGTTATAGTAATTGGTTTTGGACATAATCCATAGAATAGATATGTATATATTTATATGTACCTACAGACAGACTATTGCCTTCACTGCATGCCTTTTCATGTCCATGCATGCCAGTAAAGTCAAGAAATTAAGCGGGATCAAGATCTCTTCTGCTCTGGTTTTACCTTTCTGACGCTTTTAGGAAAAGACTGGTCCGTAAATGTATGCCGTGCCATGCCATGATCTTTTTTAATGACTTGACTCGACTCCTTTTTTGCAGATTTGCATTGACGCAAGTCAAGTCTCACTTTAAGAAGATACTGCAGTGTTTCACAGAGAGATAATGTGAAATGTATGGGAATTGCTACACAATTTGGGGAAATTAATGGATTCATTTTAGCTTCACTAAGTTATAATTTCAATTATGCCAAAAGATAAGTTGATCTTGATCGTTTGGCACGCAACTCCCTATCCGTACTTTGAAGTTGACATTAAAATCATACGTCCCCATAAGCCAGACACAAAAAATCTATTGGGATTAATAATTACTTCATGCATCCAATGATATGTATAATGTAGTAAAAATAGATTTAAAAAATTACGCAAGTTACAACCCTTTTGCAATGACGGACGAAGGTAAAATTCATATTCATATTTTGCTGTATGCAATAAGAAACCTTTACCTATATACTACCTTTTTCTTATACAACTTTCAAATTCTAAACAAAGCTAAGAAACCACTTTACACCACATGCATAGTGTAAGTGTAGGTATAAGTTTATAAGAATGTAAGGATATAATTTGTGGCCTGGTGTAGATACATAGAAAGCATACATTCACGTAATCCACTCAATTCAGTGAATATTCATTGAGAACTTTTTCCTGCTCTTTCACTCTTTCATATTAGTCAAAGAAAAGGATTTACTCAAACTCAATTCTTTGGATTGAGTGACTACTACGGTAGTGATTAGTAATAAACTCTTTGTCTCGGTGGGGAATAGTGATGCAAGCAAAAGCGTCAGCATTCTGTGGTGAGGTGCCAAATTTGATGTAAGCAAGCATAAGCATACATCATGCATCAGCGTATTCATTACTTTTTTCGAAACGATTACATCAAAGAATGGAATGTGTACTTCTTGTAGACTGTCTACATGGACGGTGCTCTACAGAGCTCGATTTTCTTGCTATCCGGTATACCTCCATTAATAGATTTTATTTATAAGATATAACATCTTTTCCACATTGGTATGTATTCTTTGTATAAACATTGTTGTCCTTGAATTACTGTCCGTAAGTGTCGTTCGATCTATTAGGGTAAGGCCGTAGTAGGTGACATATACATTCCTTTGCCGTTATATATAAATAATTTTTATAGATTTTGGCAAAAGTAAAAATAAATGCTAAGGTTGATGGATGGGTAGAGAGGCACTAGGCACAACTCTACAGCTTTTCCACTTCCACCCACATATGTACATACAATTCTAATTAAATTACAACAACCAAAATACATTATATGTGATGTGATGGGGAATGGAACATTTTTCCATACAAAATTTACTCATGACAAAAATAGCTACATATTTGTTGATACAATGTCCTTTTTAGATCTCAAGTAATTTGTTTACTTTAAAAAAATCCACCTACAAAATTTAATAATAGGGAAAGTTACATTTTTTGTATGTGTTATAGATTTAATTTGCCTATATATTCCGATTTGCGTAAGCTTAACTAATTTTAAATCTTAAAGCAAAAAAGAAAGGTCAACTCAGATATTGTCTATCCTCTAAACAAATCTCCGTAATACTCACCCACAAGCTTTTTTCTCATTAAAATAATCCGATCACTTTCATCCCACACAACGCCCCATTTTTCCAGCCTATTGTCTAACAATCTATCTGTACTTTAAGGTAATCAAAAATCACCAGAGAACAGAAAACCTTTGGGATCAAGCTTCCTGTGCCAATCATATTTTACAGGAAATTTTACCGAATTTCCTTTCTTCTCGTTTCATTGAAATGCTAAATGTAATGGTTATGGCAGGAAAAAGTTTAAAACCATTTTTTGTCCATTTACAAACCCTTTCCAGCTTACTATTTCATTCTGGGCAAAGGGGGACCAAGGTCAAGCATCATCAGCAGATATTAGTCAAATATAGTTTTCAGACGCAATGGAACAGCTTTAACAAGCCAGGTTCCAATTTATGTATTCTATTCGGTTCAAATTAGCAAACCACAAAATTGCATGGGAAATAAAACAAAAAACAAAGGAAATACAATTATTAAAATACTCGCGTTTTGTATTGTTTTTTCTTTGTGATATCAATAAAAATGCATGTATCACAATGTGCTCATAATATGTAATCACATAAAAAGCTAATATGTGACGCTATCCGCCAAAAAAGGTAGTTATTTGTCATGCTGTCTTAGAAAACGAATACATATATACAAATAGCATTACTGAATCACTGTGAACATAATTATGGTTATCATAATATGGCAAGGACCAATACCGTATTATATACCTGCTATGTCCTTCTGGAAGAACTTGATCTCCATTCTGTATTAGATTACATAATGCACGCTCCCAAAAATGTGCACCGTTTTTTTGTTTGTAAGCATCATAATCACGTATCATGAGCATGGAGTGGGAGAGAGGAACCAGCAGTTGTGTCACTGACAGTGGCACAAGGTAATAAATGATGGAAGCGTATGTACAGACGAATTATTTGCTAAATAGCAAACCTGATGTACTATGTATGTTCTACCTATATAATAAAATTGCAAAGATATATGCATTAATCGCAACCCAAAAATATAAAATTGCCAATTTAGGGAAACAAAGAGTTGAGCGAGGGTTTTGGAGTCGAAAGTAAAGTATTGCAGTTGATAACTTTTTGTTACAGCAAATTATTCATACACAGAAAAGAGGAAGGCTAAAAAAATATACGATAAGGCTCAAGTTATAATTTGTAAGCACTTATTAAAAATTCTTCATGGAATATACATGTACATAGTTAGTAAAAGAATACGCCAATGCAAAGGCTACAATCGCTGATATACTTGACTCCGCACACTGCACACATTACTCTGTCAAATCTCAATATCACAATTATAAGCCATACACAAGTATGTACTTAGGTATAAGATCTAAGTCTTACCATCGTATGCGTTATAAACAGAGGTAGGTATATAACATACATTCATACATTTCAAAGCCAACCAAGCTCATGAACCCATTCTCGGCCGTTCTCCCTCTGACGCAAGAACTGACGCGTTATTTACGTCAGAGAACATCAACGAGCTTTTTCGTTTCGTTTGCTTTTGCTCCGTGTAGTCCACACGATAGGATCCTTTGCGATATGCTAACACTTGCACAAATGGAGGATAAAAAATATTGTGCCAAGCCAAGTCATTGCAGTGTGTGTTTGGGCTCTGATGCTAAGAGAGCTCTCCGCTCTGTCAATGCAATGACTGATCTTACTCGGCTGTTATTGCTTTTTTACGGTACAGACACAGAGTGATACGATGTCTTACATCAAGTTTCTCAAAAGTATGCATATCACAAAAGGCCACATATTTTACTTTGTTTCTTCTTTTGGATCCCAATGTTTTTAAACTGTGTAGTTATTTATACTAGGTATGGTTAAAGACATATATAGTCACACTGGAATTGACATGACAAAGACAGAATGTTTAAAGTAGACACATGATTTGATCTCTCCACCATAAACAAGCTTCAAGTTTTACATAATAAGTAATATTCCTGGAATTATTAGCAGAAGAATAGCGTATCTAGGCTTTGTGTAACGCATATTCTTGTGAATACATACTTATTTGCCATTTCACTTACATCAGATCTGAAATAAAAATATTTACATATAGGATACATTTTTTCACTTAAATACACGATTTAGTTCTGACTTTTCGTGTTTGTAAAGTTTGTTTAAGAGGAAAGCTAAGAATAAGGTGTTTACTAGAAGAACAAAGAACAAACCTAAAAACTAGTATTTAGAAGCTTGTTTTAAAATATGTTATCAATTATCACACTATCCTTAATGTATTTGAGATAGGTAAATCAATATAGGGCTCGTCCCCGAAATTTAAAATGTTTAAAAAAGGTGATATGTTTGATATTACTGTGCAAAGATATTTGTTTAAACATACATATTGTCAAATCAAGCAATCTTATAATATGTAAACGACCCAAGTCGCGAGCGAGTACTTTGTACGGACTATTAAAATAAAAGGACTGTCCGAATCGCCTGCGGACTTTCAAACACGATGCCCGATATATCGTTTTAAGCTTTATTAAAATTTATAGGTACATAGATGAAAGTAAGATATATATCTTGTGTCAAGTTTTCAGGTAGATTTTACATACATTATGATAGGAAATAGATTTATGTTGAGGGGATTCAAGGGATGTTCGTAAATTCCGTAAAGTCCGCAAACTTTTATAACTCGGAACTTATTACGAGAGTATCATAGAAACTTACCAAATTCCTTATTTTACGAAATTTACGAACCAACGCATAAATCCCCTCATTAAGCTATACTTCTCACGCATCTACTTTTATCAACTAGTAACAACCATCGTACATTTGTATATAAATCAACTTATATTTACATCTATCTGTTAGTTTTTATGAAAGGTTTTTGCTACTCATTCAATGCATGTATTAAAATGGAATCGCGGGCCAATTGTTGATGTGATTTTAAGGCTAGGCTTAAAAACAAAGCTAATTTTGTCAAAATAAACGAGGTTTAAAAATATACAAATGAAATAAGCATGAAAGTATTTGTAAGCATGCATAGCACAGTTGGCAATGAGTATTTACACCTTAATCAACATATCTATAATATTTTTCGAAACACTTAAAAGAATGCAGAATTTAATTACATTTTATAATAATTTGAATAAGCGTAGAATGAAATACCAGCACAATTGCAGTTATAAAAATTAAAGCATGTTTTAGTGACTTACATAAATAGGTATTTAAGAATATAAGTTCCATACCTACATATTTACATACAACGACACACCGACAAACGTTATGAATTTCCTTAAATGAAATCAATCTGTTTGTTTATTAATCTTTAAGTTCAATCCTCTTAAATGTTACGCAATGTCCAATTCAAATAATTAGTAAACATATGTTGACGGCTAAAAATCTGTATCTGTTTATTTTTCTCCGATTTGATTTAGCCCATATTTTTGTGAAGAGTAATGAATGAAGTTACATATATATGGCATGTCAGAACAATATTTGTTAGGAGGTTGACTATCTCAAACAGTTTATTTTCTTATCTTCCCAAGATAACAGCTTTGCGAATATTAATTTGAATCTCAGGGATATTCACAGCCAAAAGATCATATAGTATGCATAATTACGCAATTCCTTTTAACCTCCCACTATTTCTGCTTTCTCCATCCTTGATATTGTTCCTTTCTTATTCCCTACAGGCAGGCAAAAGAAAATTGCAAAAAGGGAATTTTTAAAGGAAATAAACAGGAGATGCACTGATTGTGAGTGGGTGCCACAAACAATGCTGCCTATAACCTAAAGGAAAGCATTGCATTGCTTGGAACTAGTGGGTGTCCTCGTACTTTTCTCTCTGTGGGCTAAAAGCGAAAAATTTCAAAAGGCTAAAAACATTTTTTACTTCTTTATTAAGTATTGCACTTTTACTTCACAGATAGACTTTCTATCACTTTAAACAACAGGTAAATTATACATGAACCCCCTTGACATAAAAAATTACTTATTGTGTAGGAAGTGTGACTCGTTATAAGTAAAGACTCCTTTCAAACTACTACAGAAAATAAATATGCATAAATTGAATAGTATAAACCATTTCTTGAAAAGTAGTTCAACGAATTATTACAAGAAGTGTGCTGGGCAGTATAAAATTAAGTTTGGATATTGGATACCTACTTTCACTTTTTATGGGAATGGAAGTTTGCGTAGGATTTTTTTGTAAGCATATGTATAGTCAAG
>JAHZNG010000109.1:0-20280 GCA_027744375.1 Orchesellides sinensis
CGTTTGGCAGTGTGATCCGATTTTCGGTCTTTGTCCTTTTCACCTCATCTTTGATCAGATATCATCAGATATCCGTTCACGTTTTGTTAGTTATAATATTACATTACTCTGTGGGGAGAGAAAAAATTTCACGAATTCTGGAGAAATTTATTGAGCGGAACTTGGAGAAAAATCGGGCTACTGAAAATCTTAGAAATGATGAGCGTATAAGGAAAGTTCTACTTTGATTCGTATTCCTTTTTGCCTTCTCAACATATTTGATGAAACTTTTTTTCAGGGAAAATCCAACAGGGAAATTAATGGCATATGAGTGTGTACCTTTCCATTTTGATTCTGCTTATTCTCATTCCAGGATCTTTTAGGTACAGAAACACACAGGTACTTTATCTTACTACTGTTTGGTCATACATGATACATAGACTGCTCCAGTTTCCGGTGAAGATCCATGCATAAGCTGGGAAAACCGGGATGAAAGTCCGATTCCTTATAAGCGGTATTTATCGTGCAATGCACCTTTTCCGGATTTTATACCAAAAAATCTGTGCTTAATGCTGTCCTGTTTTATATAAATTCACGTGTGAACTACATTTTTTCATGTGCTATATGGCTTACAGCAAGCAAATAGCCAACAGCATTGTAAATGAGGCTGCAAGAAAGTAGAACTGGGAATGGAACAGTATGTTTAATATGTGCTTTACTTGTTCGGTATGCATACCATTTGGAATGTGTACATACAAGACATTTTATGTACGTTCAGCTCGATCTCCTATTTTTCTAGGAAGAACAAGGGCAACGACCTCTCTTCTCTAATTTGACTGTTCCCATGCAGCTAGAGTACAAACTCTTATTCACGTAAAGTGGAAAGTCGACAGCCACATCAAAATCAGGTTGTGTAAAGAGTTGGTGGATATGGATTATTGATGGAGGAAACTAAGGTTTACGTTTCTATATGAGAAATTATACTATTATACTAATATCCCTATAGTCTTCATCTAAAATTGCTAACCGGATGACGACAGGAACGAATGGATGAATTTTAATAGGGATGAAAAAGTGGAGAAAGGTCCATTTAGGAAATCGGGATGTACTAAAAATCAGAGCGCTGTAGGATTAAATTAAAAGATAGGATCAAAGTGGAGTATTGGAAGGGAGTTTCAATAGAGTAATTTCAATATAATTCTATTAATGCCTACTAAAAACAGTACGAATTCTTGCATGTTATTGAGTATGATTTAAACCAATTAATAAGTGAAATCCTTAATAAAACTTGGTGATATAATAGCAGGGTACAATAGAAACATATATAGCTTGCAAAATTGTTTACTAAAGCTTTCACTGAGTTAAAGGAATTTACTGGTATTGTTAAAAAAGTTTATTTCACAAAATATGAATTATTAGAGTTTAACGCTCTTTAAACTTTACATTTAAAAAGAAAATACAAGCTTTGTAAATAGATTTAATCTAGTGATAAGTTTGTGATGATCTGATTTTAATCTTTACGCTTAAACCAACACAATATATTAACCCATACTAGCGTACAGCATCCAATATAGACGACACGGAATCTTGCAGGAATGTACATAAAATTAAGGGCTTGCATCGGTAACCAGAAGAATGAACTAGCCTGAAAAGTACAAAAATGGAAGTGATTATTATGGCAGCCCAATCAAACGGTATTAAATGTCTAAAACAGCATTTCCGTATTAACTCACTATGAATGTCGGAACAAATTTCTTCTTTAACTCTGCCGTAACATCTTTCTTCCCTTCAAGGATGCTCATGCTAATGTAGAACATAGCCAGCAGATTTGGCGTAAATGCAAATTGGTCCAGAATGCATTTCTTTAAAACTATCTTCGTGGCTGTTCCTACAAATTTCCCATCTAGCCATTTGTACCTGCAAAATGAAATGTCATTTTATGAATGAATGATTTGATACATTTGTGGAAAGGCTTAAATGCATACAGGTTTTCTTTGAAATGTTAATCACACCAATAAAAGAGGGTAGGTGACATGACGCATGTGCTAACGATTCCATAACGCTTCAGAACTCCGGTATCGTATGGGGGCTCTGGGGTTTCTGGTTGTCTCTAGATTTAAAACAAAAGGCTTAGTGAGTATTTCTGTACAAATTCACTCGATATTTTTCACTCAAAATATCACAGTAATAAATTTTGTAAACTTACAAGCACTTTTTTCATAACGGTTTGTTGGGAGAACTCCGCTGTGACATACAATGTTCCATAAATGACACAATTGGAAACCAGCGGATATTTTCTGAATGCATTCCGTATAAACGCCATATTTGACCCAATCTTCTACGCTAAACTAAATTTCCAGGAATTTGAGCTACCACAGAGTAATGTAATATTATAACTAACAAAACGTGAACGGATATCTGATGATATCTGATCAAAGATGAGGTGAAAAGGACAAAGACCGAAAATCGGATCACACTGCCAAACGTGAGTGCAGTGAACGACCTAGGATATAGCATCATCACATCACTAAAAAGCGGAGAAAGCTTTTCACCAAAAATAACTGAAGCCTGTCAATCTACCATGAAGTACTTTTGCATTCTTGATGTGTATTACTTCATGGCTCATTGGAATTCGGGGAGAAAAGTACAAAGGTTTCCGATAAATCAAAGGTAGCATATATTGAATCGTAAGTAAAAGGCTTATACGAAGGTTTAGCCAAAACAGGTTACGTTTTTTATAAACGGCTATGTTGATGCTGAAAAAGTGTGTTTGTTTAAATACAACTCATTTCTAGCTTACATGTCTTCATCTTCATTAACCATATTTTTATGACGTATACGCAGAGGACAACAAACTTTTTGGACAAGGACAATCACTAAACATCACTTTTTATAAAACGTACATATTCATTCATTCATTCTCCAGCCATCCATATATGTAAAAGCTCTGTTGATATGTCTAACATTTTATTATGAAAATGGTAACTATATGGTCACTAGCCGTACGTTCAGTTTGTTGTGTGCACAAAATAATATATAGCATTATGATAATGATAACATCAATATAATTTCTGCAACACCAGAAAATGCACGAGCTACCGCAACATAGCATTGTCTCAAAGTTCAGTAAACTCTCCAAAAAAACATTGGGCTTCTCTCTAGATATTTTTCCTCTTCATCATATTATCATCCGTCTCCTCCGTCTGCAGTTTTAGTTGGTATGTATTATGTAGCGCATACCATACCTATGTACCAAAAACATAAAAAAGCTATACACCATGCGCCGTTCTCACTTTTCCTTCTCATATCACCAGATATACATTCCATTCTGAACACAAAGTCAGTAGCAGCAGCCAGCAACATAAAAAATACTATAACCGGAGAAGAAGAAGAATGAACGTCCATACATATAGCAGTTTAGCACTGCACTAGTACCAGAATGTTATATAGGATTGCAGAAGAGAGAGTTCAATCACCTTTTAACCTACATCTTGTCCGTTTAACCTTGCACTCGTTGCCTTTTTCAAGTAGAGAACATTCGGCCAGTGACTTCTCCATGCCGTCATCATCATCAACATCCTCATATCATGCAGTAGGAGCAGTGTGGTTATATGTATATTGATTTGGAAGAGACATGTATGCAAGTATTATTGCACACGTACTTCGCATAGTACTTTCCTCTTTGTCAACTAAACACCAATATATGTAGAAGCTCTTCTGGTGTTATTATTGCACCGTTGTAATGGGAAAATTGGATGAGAAGTCAAAGAGAGAGTCGTTGAATTTAAAGACTAAAAATCATTAATGAGGGATCGATGGCCGGNCGTTGTAATGGGAAAATTGGATGAGAAGTCAAAGAGAGAGTCGTTGAATTTCAAGACTAAAAATCATTAATGAGGGATCGATGGCCGGAGAAGAGCGGTTCTAATATCAAATTTTTACTTTGTGATTGTAACTTATGGAAAGAGTAAACGAATTTGTTGATACAATAGTGAATGTTGAATTTAAATTTAGGAATAGGTGGTTTGCGCATTAATCAACAAAATTAAGTATGATGTGGTCACATCCTTTTTACGTTATTCATGTGTAAACTAAGCTACGACTAAAAGAAATTAATTTCACTATCTTATATACTTTTCCTGTAAATTTTAGCTTGCTCAATCATAATTTGGTTGGAATGTGTAAATATTAAATGTTATTTTGTGTATGTCTGTCAAGTTGTGGTAGATGAAAAACATGTTTACTTTTATGGCCTTTTCATTTTATCATTCATCATTTTGAATTAGCATGTAAAAACAATACTCCCCCGCAAGAATACACACCCACATGCATTTTATGCACAATCCAGAAGCATGAAAATGCGTAAACTTTGTAAATGACTGGACTCGACGTATAATTGTGGGTTTGGTGAAAGCATACATAGACTTAGGTATGCATGTACTATAAGATCCGAGATACCGATTCAATATGAAAAACACTTACATAATACATATATGTCGAAGAAAGTTACTTGAGCATGACGGGAAATCTAAATGAGAGGTGAATGTCCCTTCGTTTTTTGCTTCACCTCTTCTCTCTCTCTCTCTCAGCAATCCAGTTCATATCGTTCAACCATACTTTTACTAGCGCCCGTACAAAGTCTCATAACCTCTTTGGTAATAATACGGTTTAAAATGGTTTGCCCAGCGGAACATAATAAGATATAGGAGACAAGTCAAGGTCAGTCAATCAACGCTTGAAAATTCGCAATAATATGGTTTGATTTGTAAGCATGTAACTAACAGCGTTTGTCATATGCTCAGGTCAGGGTTTTGCGATAAATGCGGAGAAAAAATGCACGCAAGCATAATATTTTTTAGGAGTGATATCTAAACTAGAAAGATTATTCTCCAGGCTGATAAAATAATATATGTATTTATGAAAAGTCAATTTATCGTTTAAACTTTAAATAAAATATTTTGTTTTTAAACTCTTCAATGATCTACGTCGTAGAAGCAAGCAGCGTAAACTATAAAGTTGAACAGTACGCAATTTCTGCATGGTAAATATTAAGCCCCATGATATTAATAGCTATCTGTATTTTTATTAAAGTCAAGCAAAAACGAGGCTAAAATAAAACCACTGAAATGTGGGAAAACCGGATGCACAGTTGGTTAAAGTAAACCAAAAACTGTCAAATAATTACTAATTAAAACAGGGTGATTAATGTATTAAATATTAAAAGTTTTTATTCTTTCCGCCTGAGATAAATATACCACAAATTATGTGTATTTGTCCTTGTCAGTGTCCAGCAATATAGCCTGAAAGATATATATATATATATGAACTACATCCATAAAGATCAATTCTAAGAACAAATATACAAAACCCAGTGGTTTTTGGACAGCTCTACTATAATGGACTTGACAGTAGATTTCATATGTTGTAATAATTAACGACACTTCCATATAACCAGACGAAAATTGCCTATTTGCGATTTCGGCACTTCAATTGCAAATATGATAAAAGTGATATCGTTACGTAAAGTACACAGCAATCTCATTAAGCATTTTTATTTAAATTGCAACCCAAACATTTAAGAATTCTTTTAGTTGCCAATCCAGTTAAATTTCAAACGCTTCCTTTTAAAGATTCGCCCATCTTTGAATTAAGTTCTATTGAATTCCTTATTAGAGACACTTAACACTTTCTAGTGATGTCTAAACTCGCTTTTTTAATTTAAATTAAATGAAAATGCTACATTTTACTGAAAATCACAAAACAGAAAGAAATGTGCAGCACAAGTAAACATGATAAATAACTCTCCAGCCAGTTAAAATTAATGACGTTTAGCCATCTTCCGCAGATGTCATTTTGTTTTCAAAGGTTATGCTCACCATATATGTACACTGCAGAACCTTCTTAGTGGTGCGCTTTAAGATACAAATTTATCACTATCTTCCCAAATTTCCTTCGTGAATCAATGCATTGACCTTGATACTTATAAGCAAGCCATGTAAGAAAGTGCCATTGATTAATCAGCGCCTTATTATTAGATACGTATATGCATACAACAAGATATGAAATAAAAGCCAGTGTCAAATAGGTACAAACATAGTTGAATAATTATACCTAGTTCACGTACGCGTGTGATTTTGTCAGTTTAGAAACCATACACAGGCCAAAATATTGATTTGGAATATTATGTCTTATGTCTTTGGTTTTATGCATTTACAATCGTTGGAATTTATAAGGATAAAGCCAAGAACACATTTATCTTTCATGGACAAATATTCAAACGTCTTTATCCTAAAAACACTAACGCCTTAAAATTAGGTACATTACCTTATACAACTAAATCAGAAAAATTGGAAACATTTTCAAGGACTTGCCGTCCAACGTGCAAACAAAGAACATATATTTAGTCGCATTAGATAATAATAAAATAAGCTCTGGTAAGTTTCTTTCCATAAAAAATCTTCTAGGTCAAACACATTATGTAGTTGTATATTAGCAATGCATATCATCAAATCGCCACTCCACCGTCGTCATTTAGTTAAATTCTTCCTCTTTCCCTGTTCCATAATATGGAATAATGTGCAATTGGTAAACAGAAAACAACAAGTTCTTTTTTATTTTGACCTTCAATTTTATTCAGCAGATGCGATATACACGGTGTGTGGCTTGACTTTTAACTAATTTTCATCATTGCACACATTAAATATGACGTGAGGTGCTAGCTAGTAGAGCAGTTAGTTTACTACTGCTGGAGAAGATGAGGCTTTTCTTGTGATTTGGAATGTATGTATTTGTTTTGTAAAGCTAAACAAAAGTTGTTGGTTGTGAAAAGCATAAATAAGTACATACACCTTGCGTATATACATAAGTATACGTTCCATATATGCATGTATCACATCACATAATATTTACCTTTCCTGCTCAAAGAAGCAAACGACCTTGGCCGACAAAAGAATAAAGATGGAATAATAGTTAGAAAACATCAGCTGAAGTAATAACAATTATCTTTTGTGATGGATTTGCATAATTGTTTTTTGTTTGTGAGCAAGCTTGATTTAAGGTTGGAAAGTATGGAAATTCCGGATCATGGAATTACACCAGTTTCCGTTCCAGTTTAATCCACCATCATCCATTATATGTCAACAACATCATTTTTCAGTATAGCACCACACCAGCTTTTTTCTGTATCCATGAAATTGAGGCTGGGGAAATTTTGAATTGGATCTTGTAGAAAGTAGTTTGAGTATACTTTAGTATGGAAAATAGGTGTGTGGCCTTCATAGGGAATTTAAATTTCACCTTGAGTCGAGTCTACTGTACCTCTGAATACCAAGCTAAGAGTCTTGTTGCTTATGATAAAGTCAATTTAATTGGAATTAGAATAAATCCGGAACCTTGCATTGGAAAGGATTACCCTGTAATGAAATGAATAGGAAATCAGTTTTTTAGGCTGGCAATAAAAGAGCATCAATAGAACGCTGGAATACTAATATAATATGTAATATGCTTCTGCTTTGTGCTACTTTCCTTTCAGTCTGGCCTTGGCCTTGGTCCTCAATTTTTCAATGGGAATGACTGCACGTTAATGCGTCATATAACATTCACTGCGCCAAATCCCCGGAAAAATTATTTTTCTTCTTTAAAAATCTTTTGTAATCATCGATTCAAGTTTAAAGTAGTTGAATGCACAAGGCCAATCATGAATTACATTTTTATATTTCAATATTTTCAACCAACTTTTCCTTTGTCTTCAATAAAGACATACATAATATGATGGCCATTGGTCCTCTGCACAAGTCTGATGATAATGCCATAGACATAGACTACCTAATTACAAATGGGAGACATTTTAATGTGTTTTAATTTTACAGACGATGTGGTATTTTTTACATCAGACTACTAGAGTTTTATTAGTAGTCTGATTTTTTTACGACTTTTATTTACACAGCTAATTATCCTCATATATATTTTCATTGACAACACGTGCAGAATTAAGAGTAAGATAAATAGTCAACACTTTCCAGAAGAGTATAAAACCACATATTTTTCCCGTTTTTGTTTCCAATAGGGAAAAGTTTAATCTGGATTTTATCCTCTGTGATGATGAGGTGCAATGTGCAATTATGTGATATCAAAAACTAGAAGGTCAACAAACAACATGTGTGTGGAGGCTGTTTACTTATGGATGAAGTTTAAATGCAATTTACAAGTTAAGGGCATATATTTTACTATCATCAACATTTCAACAATAGTTAATAATAAATAAGGATGGAACATGAACTCCATTTGAATATTTTATTTCGCTAAAACAAGAAAACTTTAAAGCATTACGTATTTCTATAATATATTTAGGATATTTTTTAAACAAATCTTGAACCATTTTGGACAGGTGTCAAAGACGGGATCATCTGCATTTCAAATGCAAATCGCGGAACTTTCCAAAAATCCTCTTAATGATTTTCGGTGATAAACACCCGATTCAGAAATAAAAACAAGCAGGTGTACTCAGCCTAAACTTCATGAAAAATTCCAGGACAGTAAGTAGGAATGTACATTTACAAGAATTTTATTTTGTTAAAGTTTGAAAATTGATCACAGACTAATTACGTTTCCAATTGTGTATCAAGTCTATATTTAGGTTTTCCTTTAAGCCCTTTTATTTCATCATTATATGAATATCATGGAACTTTCCACTAATTAGCAAATTGGTGATTGGCCTTGGCGTATGAGTTACGTAAACAATGTATGTCGATATACGAAATAAAAGGTCCATATAATATATGTATCTCATCATAATACTGCCAAAATATCGTTTCTCCATCTCTCTTTCTCCCTCCGACTTTAAATTCAAGACGGGTACGAAGACGTACTCCCGAATCTCCTTGGGCTCATTTAAACAACGACCCTCTCCTCGTACCTCTTATGATAATAAGTAAAAGAAGCCTATATTACAAAACATTATACATTGGCATACAATTATAAACCACTAAAGAGAGAGACAGACTGAAAGGACACAAAATTTCAAGTTGTTTTTATACCCTACACCTTCAACTTTGCATAATGTATTAGACGACTGACTACTGCTGCTCACTTTTGTTGGCTAAAACATTCCAGAAAATTCAATAGACTAAAAGTTGGAGAAAAGACCATGAGCTACATTTCCCGGCTTTCTGCCACTGGATGAATAAATAAGAAAATATAGAAAGTGTGCAACTAGATATGTATGTTATTATGAAACCTAACCACCATAAAATGATAAAATGGGCTCGTTATGTATGTATGTACATACCTAGTCACTTTTAAAAGGAAAATTTAAAATGTTACGGTTACTTAGAGCAATTGAGCACACATATCTATACAATAAAAAAACCCATAGAGCTTATGGTCTGATTCACATCAAATTCATCTCAATAGTCTTTCCTCCGTACTTTTCGCATTTTTAGGTACTTTCTTTCTATTAGAGAGAAAAAAAGTCCTTCAAACTTTCTGCAACTAGTAATGTGTGTGTTGGTTGAATAAGTCTAAAAAGCGAGAAAGCAGCGAGTCGGCAGTCACATGAAGAATTTATCGTTGACCTTGTCCCATCTTTTGTCTTTTAATGCTTAACACGTAACAATAAACAAGTCCCGAAGGTAATTTTAATGTCAATCTCTATGTGTGTACAAGTCAGAGTATCTGACATACACGGTTTTAAACGGGAGAGCGATTTACTAAGTCAAAATGCTTGCAGGAATGAAAATTGACACTGTAAAAGTAGAGCAGCTCGATTGAACAAAATTCCTATAAAGAATATTAATATTTAAAAGTACACAAGAAAAAACTCTAATTCCGATTGCGACTTTCTACGTATATGTAAGATCTGATGAAGAAAGTGGGTCACCCGACGACTTACATATGAATGCATTGGTAATTTACATTATTAGTTGCAGTTTTCAATTACATTATATGAAAATATGGAGAAAGCTAGTTGAGGGCACAATGCAATGTAAATATTTTGTTGGAACAAAGTGACCACCTGCGGGAATATATTCCATTCATCCATGGAATTGTACCGGATGTTATCATATTAAAAGCATGCACCCAAACAGAATATCTTCCAGTATAACCTTCTTCATTTCCAGAATAGCAATTCCAGTTATTTCTTAGTCGCTCTGCTTCGTTCCGCTACACTAACTGTTGTTTACCACCAGAAACTGCGACGAAGTAACTAAAAAAATACTTATTTTTATATCAATATTATTGTCGAATATGGCTTTTGATGAGCTGTAATATGAATATGATATAATAACATGCACCGCGGGACCTTGCATGCATGTATATCATTCAGTCGGTGTGCTCTACTGCGGGTGTGTGGAACAGCTCTTTTTTTGTTCAAGGACTTTTTGTTGATTTTATTGGTTTCAAGGCTGCACTACTCTCCTCACTTCGTTTCTTATATAACCTTCTTCATTTCCAGAATAGCAATTCCAGTTATTTCTTAGTCGCTCTGCTTCGTTCCGCTACACTAACTGTTGTTTACCACCAGAAACTGCGACGAAGTAACTAAAAAAATCCTTATTTTTATATCAATATTATTGTCAATATTATATAGCTTTTGATGAGCTGTAATATGATATAATAACATGCACCGCGGGACCTTGCATGCATGTATATCATTCGGTCGGTGTGCTCTACTGCGGGTGTGTGGAACAGCTCTTTTTTTGTTCAAGGACTTTTTGTTGATTTTATTGGTTTCAAGGCTGCACTACTCTCCTCACTTGGTTTCTTTTTGGAAAACACGTAAATTGAAAAAGAAAACTGGATGACTGTACAAGCATGAATATCCACAGTATGAGTCAACACGTCAACATGAGTAATCCACAGCTACCAAGAAATAAAGATGTTCATTATTATCAGTTTTCACAGAATATAGAAAAAATACTTTATTTTGTGTTAAGATATATGTTTACTAATATTTCCGACAAATGCGTATAAAACCTAAAACCTCTTCAAAAGTAACATGACCTTTCCACACTCTGACAACAATAATCCATAGAAAAAGTTTCTTTGCCGCTTTTCATTATCCAACTTTCTTTCACGTCTCTACTTTCCACTCTCAAATGTCGAAAATCCACCAAAAGCCTTTTTAGTATTCTTTTCCTATCGTGCATAATGAAATCAATCCCCACACATATACATGGCAATATTGAGCATATTGTAGTCTGGCATTGATACATCCAAGAACTTTCCCTACGAAGCACCCAATTCAAAAAGTACTTTTTCATTTCTCCTCCTCGCCTTCTTTTTTTTCAAAGGATTACCAACCACATGGTCTGTGGATAACTTCAACAGGATAAGAACTGTTGCTCTGCACTAATGACGCAAACTGCGCGCAATGCGAGAAATTCTCGGTTTTCACACTAAAATATAAAGGTACATTCATTATTTGTGGGGAAGCTGATAGGACGGAAAACATAACGTGGCAGTCTCTAGCATTTATAGTAAATGGCCTTGTTTTTTTCATTGTATGGGTAAAAAACCTTGGAAAAGGGACAAGGAAGGTGAGCACACACATTCTCAAACTAATATTACGCTATATTCTTATAAAAAAAGTTATGCTCCAGCAGTGGGGGTTTAGAAGCATCGCATCTCATCTTCTCCGGCTCTTACACCAGCTCTATAAACTCCCTCTTTTCTCCAGAAATGAGATCTCCGGGCCAAGGACAGGCATATATCTTGCTATGTACGTTGTTACTACGGACTAATGTACATGTGCATAATATGTAGCGTGGTGAATGCGTCGTACTTTAAACTGGAAAGGCTTCTTCCCTGGAACACTTTCTTCCAGGAATGACTCTTTATACACAGTCATTCCTGATCATGATGAAAGAGTTCCAAAACCAAAGCACACAAAGGGAAGAGCAAGGGGGCGAAGGACGCACTACATTTTTACACTCCGCATCCATTTCAAGGTGCCTGCATCCTTCCGTCGATATCTTAAGTGTGTCTGTATGCATGACATGAATACAACATGGTTTTGATCGTACTCGCGGGTACTAAAAATTCCTGTTAATTTCACAGGATTTCAATTGGAATCCCATGGAGTGATATATATTTCTGCACAATTTCGGATTGCTTTCACTACACTGGGAGTCTGCACTTTTCTTCGAAATTGAGAAAAGGTAATGGATACACTTCCAGTCTGAGAATGCAACATGAATAAAAGGGACAACAAAAAGATCCGCAAAAAGTTTTGCTACATTTGTTTTGCTAAAACCAAAGATAAATTGGCACAGGGCTTCTGTGACTCATTCCTTTTGTCACTACCCGTGCTTAGGTATATAGAGGTAGTAAGTAATTATTAGTTACTCTAATATATGTAATGTGGAAAAGAATTCATTACTTTTAATGGAATGCACCACAACACAACATTGATTCTTTGTTCCATTTTTGGTGCTTCAAGCGATCTCTCCTTTTATGTAAACTTGCATTTACTGTGCCAACCTTGATTCCTTTGTTAAAGAATAAAAACAAATATGTAGACTTTGTCACACTTTATTCTTTGTTTAATTACATATTCAAGTATACATTATAATATCCACAGACATACATATTAATCTAAACCAGCCATAATTATATTCAACAAAAACTAGAGCAAAGACCAACTGATGTCTTTCATCGTTTACAATAAAGTTCACAATAAAGTAATATGTAGGGTAACCAAACTTAATTAATTATTCGCTTCCTTTATCTGGAATAATCATTGACATCCATTATATAAAAAGATGTACCTAACCAATGTATATAATTATTGAGTTTAATAATAATACCAGCAATAAACAAGCATAAACCACATTTTAGTTAGGTAAAAGTACTGGAACTGGCTCAGCGGTGGCGGTGGCATTGACTGGAATCGGAATTTGCATACGTTTACTTTACAAAAGCGGAATGAAAAGATATAGCCTTCGTTTTCAATGACAAATTCATAAATTAAGCAGCTGCTTTTTTGTAGGGAAGCAGTAAAGCACAGTTTTGCTACATTTCCTTTTTCCTTGTGCTCAATTCTCCGACAGTTAAAGAGATACAGATACATCGCATAATGTAAAATGATAGAATGGCAATGAAATGTTTGCATGGGAAAAGCAATCCTTTCCCTGGAAATGGGACAGATGAAAAGGCTTACTTGATGAATACACTTGTTTAACAGCAATATTGTACTAAACCCTGGTGCCATTTGAAATTGGGTTACATACGAAGAAAGTTTTATATTATTTGATTTACCAGAAATAAATGTTTCTCAACAGGTGGCAGCGATAACCATGACCAGGATGTGATAAGCCAATATGTGTGTAAGTGTTACGTTTTGGATTATATCTATATATTTGGTATAAACCATACGCTACACTAGACACTTTAATAGCCTCTTGGATAATGTGGGTTATATGAAGGGTTTCTCTATGTATTTATAAAATCTTGGGCACATTGACACATGACAAGACTTTCCAGAATATGTTAAAAGTTGATGATGGGTTGAAAATGGATTAAAACAAAACATTAATACAATTACTCAGACAAAGTGTGCGTTTGCTTCCTATACATCGTAATCTCGGATACGATGACCTTGCTGAATTTTTCCTGTTGAACCACTCTCATATCATCATCTAATCAAAAATCCTTCCAGCCACGCAAAATGTATTATTCAGTAACAACGCCAACATAGTACTACTAGTTTGTTTGTTTATAAATGAAAATGTTAAGTAATAAAGTAAAAACTTTTTTTATGCAAAACTTCTCTGAAAAAATACACACGAGATTTTTCAAGGTAAACTTAGGTACTATTTACTATAACACGCTCGATAAGATAGGTACACTACTTAATTGAGATTTATATTCGTTCGTAGTGTATTCATGAAACAGGAAATTTTTGTTTGGAAAGAAAAGAGCAAAGGGGAAAAAACCAAGTAGAAGCAGTGCTCCAAGACTTGTTGTTATGATATGGCATGCTTATGCTTATTATGATTCTCTAGCAGTGTTGACGGCGAGCGATGATGATACGATGATGAAATGGGATGGGATATGCGGAAAGACCTTGCTTGACATTGGTTCAGTTGTCTGAATCATGGCATACCATATTACAAAAGTGTTATTCATTGAGCATAATTTTATACTTAGCTACACTTGCAGCAAGTGAAGCAGTTAGAAAAACAGACATAAGGATAATCGTCACCAGACTAATCACGAGGAAAGAAACAAGGGCAGCAGACACCAAAAGCAAATAATAAGTAAATGGTGCAATTTGTTATCGATACGTTTGAACAATAATTAACGTTAAATTAACAAAACATTTTTTATTGAATCTGGATAAATCTCCAGTACGTATAGTAAGCCATCATGCCATAACCATAAATTATGCACTCTACTGATTGATGCACCACAAGCTTTTTGATTGATACTATGATGATTGATATTGATACTATAGAAGAAAAAGCCCAACTTTTTTATGCATGATTTTAGATGAACACGATTCAAGGTTACTGATAAATATAGCAAATTTTAGGGAAATGGGAAATGTATGTCATTTATTTCTGGAAGTAATAAATATTCTAAGATGTTTACAAACTCCCCGCATAGCACACAAGCTTGCTCCATTTCGTCATCAAATTATTCTCAAGGATTGTGAGCTATATAGTAAATAAAATGTTCCAGAGCGGCATGACACAAACAAAAAAACGAAGAAGAGAGAAACTACGTTCCATTCTCCTCACAAACACTCCTCCACTCCCTCTCCATGCGTAAATCTCCTGTCCAAACTCTCTTTTTAGCTTTCGGAGTCGTAAACAAAGTTATTTCTAAATGTGAACATACCCATATCATCTACCTAGAAAAGAGGCATTTATAGGATCATGCACCAGCGTAATATTTAAACCTACATACTTCCAAACACACGTTGGTATTATTCTGGGAATTTGCTACTCAACATGTGCTACGGCTTTTATCCGTACGTGTTTCTGCACAACACGCGTGTTTTGTACGGTAAGTGCGGAGACTACGGACGTAAATTCAACCTAACCATGCTCTGCAAAATGGTGTGTGCTGTGGTGGTGGGTAACCTTGGAGTAAAAAACATTTTTGACAACAGGTCCTTGAAAAGCCCGTACACTCCAGGGTCATCCTAACGCAAACAACTAAAAAGTCAGCAGAGTCTCATGAGCTGCTCTGCATCACAAACAACGCAAATATAGGCAGAGCCCCAACAGCCGAGCTTTTTCTGCGAAGAGGATAGAACAAGGAACACAAAAATATTTATCGTGAGCGTAATATGCATAATATATGTATATCTTTATAAGAATTTCATGAATCACCTAATAAGATGAATTGAGCATTTTTTATGGAGTTTGTTAGCCATCATATAATTTTAGTGTATTACATATCACACATTGTATCATCATTCCAAGAACTGCTTTAGTCACATTGGCATGCTTGTCATAGTTATACATACTATTTATATGCCACAGGTAGATGGATCATATGCATTCCTTTGTATTTTCATGTGAGTTAGCCATAAATCGCGTAAAACGATATGGTACAAAGGAAGTCGCATGCTGACTGCTGTTGATACGGATGTAAATGTGCATTTAATGTATGTATACTTTAGCCATACTTGTTTTCATCTGACTCATTATCAAATATTAAGTTTCATGCTTTCTTTCTCTTTCTTGAGGTTATCCTAATGTGTGTTCTTAGTTCTTGATTCCAAAAGGCAAATAGCCTTCAAGGTCTCCACAAGTAAATTACGTTGCATTCTATATAATAAAATGCATTCAAATCAACTTGGACTATGTTATTCCAAGTACTTTCCTCATATAATGCTAATAATAGTATATGGTGAAAGGTCTAACCCTCAGCGCAAATCTTAATTCTCATAGTGCACCTAAAAATATTCGTACTTGATGCAATCTGCTTACATCATCCCATATGCTGCCATATTATTTACGGTAGTATACATATATTGCAGTTTGTTATTTGTGTTATCGTTTATTTGCTTGTGTGAGAGATATATGTATGTTATGTACATATACATTCTCATGTACATGCCCTAAGCCAATGTGAAGCCCAGACCTCAGAAACTCAATTATTTCGTGTCTACGTCAAGATTTCAAAGCTTGCTATCACCACTTCCATCCCAATATTAACAGCTAAAACGTAATAGCTTTTTTTATAAGACTGACTGTAATACTAAACGGCATTCTCATTTTCTCTTTTGTATAATTCCTACAATATATGGTATGTGTGTGTGATCTATGAGTAAATTTGCTCAGTTTTGGTTCTCTTTCTTTCTCTCTCTTTCTGTGGTGTGTGGATATGGTAGAAAATGAATTCGGTTCGTCTGTGCAGCCGCTGCAGTTCACACAAAGATTGAGCAAGGTTATATACATGCTCCTTTATGATGTTGGTGCAGTAGTAAAATGGAAATTTATGTATATATGCAACAGAACGAACTGACATGTTCCCTTGAGGCGTCTCTCTCTCTCTTTTGCATGCATACAACAAACGTAATAGTATAACCGTAAAATTTGCAGAGAAATTGGGCAACTCAAGTTGTATTGAGTAACGTTCGTTCAGTTTGATAGGTTTCGCCTTGCTCTTTTGAAACGGTGAAAAATTGGATGTGATGTAAAGCTGCAAGCTATCAAATAAGCCATGAAAATTTGTAACGAAACAAATAACTCTCTCTCAGACTCAAAAAAGCAAACCACGCTAGAAAACTCATTTTATTGCATGGATTGGAGCGGGTGACCTTGTATCCTTTGTCTTTGTCGTCGCCGTCATTTTCGAGTAAGTTTTCAACATGAGCTCACTCTTGTTTCGCTAAAATCCTTTTTTGTGTGTTTGTATGCCTACCGGGAAGGTTAGGAAGAGGGGTTATGTAGTATGTATTTTTAAATGAAAAAAATATGCACATACTGGGAAGACGTTGAGTGGAGAGCAGACAGAAAATAATTGGTTTTTGAGTATTTTTCTCTAGAAAGGGGCCTTGAAAGTTGCTGCCTTTGTTAAGTCATTCGTTTAGTTAGCCATAAAACTCAAATGCAATTTTACCTTTTAATTCGCTTTATTACTGGGCAATTTTTTTTTCTCGGAGGAGGTATATACTTCACTCTATTATATTCATTTTAAAAAACTATGTATCCCTAAGTTTATAAAAGAAAAACGATTTGTGTGTCTAGTGTCTCTTCTTCAAGGCTTTTTTACAAGTGGTAGGTCATTATTTAAACGTATTGAATTTTGTAATATTAGAATATAACTAAATGTATCAATTCGTAAAATAATATTAAAAATCCATAAATGCCCTATCCTCGCCCGAGCCCCATCATTCGACATTAAAATTTAATATACATACATACTTATACTGCTGCATCGACATTCAAATACATAACGCAAATTACTTCCGCTAATATGATTCCATCAAACTCCTACAATTTCAGTAAAATGCCCATCTTATTAACCATTTGAATACAATGTAGAGAACTGAACTGAAATGTGGTATTAAATTGTGCTCATTAAACAATAAATAGTTAATGACAAAGGAACCCAGACTACCCATTTAAATGGCAGTAATTGGCATATAATACTGTGTTCCAATGCATGTATAATTTGCATAGGTAAGTTACATTCATATTTTTTGCCGAATCCAGTTTCGGCTTAATATTGGTATAGTATGCCAATATAGTATTCTACAACGCATTTTGCATGGTATTGTGCAAGCTATTAAAATTGAAGGACGATGACAGTTGTAGTGGTGGGCATGCATTAAGTATATAAAGAGCTGGCAGCGTTGGTAGCATTGACCTTGGATGGATTATGGACTACAATGGAAGCTTTTATTATGGGAAGCCTACATGCAAAATGAAGCGCATATTGCTTCATATCAGCAAAACCAGAAGAGAAGCAGGGAACAAAAGCGAAGGCATTGTGGGAATGGAAATGCCATGCTTTCCGTCTCATGCCAGGAGCAAAATATCCTTGTTATATATTTGTCTAGGTACTACATTTAAGTAACATACCAATTTCCTGGAACATCGCGGATGGGAATGACTTGTTTGCTTTTCAAGGGGAATATGGGGACTTTGTACGGCAATCCAGTTGAGTATTTTAAGGTATAGAAGTTTTCCCCATGGTATAGATTGTTTCTTCGTAAACCGCTAGAAAACTTCAGAATTTTCATATGGAAATTATAATTTAAATAAATAAAGCCAGGTACAATGTCAAGTCTTGAGATGATAAGTTAAAGTGGTAATATGTATAAGCATTTCATGATACTTAACAAGGTCTTTAGTTAGTCTAATGAATCTGTCTAGATGTGAATCTTGGATGAATAGAAGAATATTGGATAGAAATCGAAGGTCAGATACGGGAAATCGTATTATGGACGTGTCTAACAAAGATCATGCATGAGAACGATAAGTCCAACATGACATAAAAGCTGATTTTACTAAAATATGATATTTGCATGACAGATTTGTGACCCTGGAATCTGAAATAACACAACTGGAGAAAATGACTCATGAATAGGACGAAATTCATTGTATGTATTAAATGAATTTTCAATAGGGTTTTTGGATATGACGCATAGAATATTAGATGAGTAATACGACTACGAAATTAAAAATTGAAGGTTACCCTCCCTCAGTCACTAATTGAGCTAGTGTCTGTGGCAGATGAACTGCTGTAGAAATCTCATATGGCATTTTGTACAAGAAACAAATTAAACCTCAAAATTGGTTTAAAGCTCTATAGCCAACTAAACTTCATTTGGAGACATAACCTTGTTCTACTTTGCTCTCTCTCATTTCACCAAATAGTTAGGAGCAATAAAAAGAAATTCTTTTGAAAAGCCATCAAGCATCACTTTGGGTGGTGAAGGACATAGCAAATTAATGTTGACAAAGGACTATACCAACTGTATACTGGTTTATATATAAAAGACGGGAAATTATCAATAAGTTGGCAAAATTAATTGAAAAGTACTAGAAAGAAGTACAACGACAAATTTCTTGGAAAACCTCGGGACGCCATGCTTAAAAAGAATAAAACTCAATAAAGTGTATATTTCCCTTGTAACCACACGGATGACTGGATAAATTCTGGCTGGAATTGGATGTAAGGCAAAATGGTTGGATGAATTTTTACAAGGTTTTTTTTTCGGGTTCGGCTTTACAGATGGAATGGCGTCATCGTGATCCTTCCTCAAACGAAAAACGTGGTGGTAAAAGTATTGCTTGCATTCCTGGGAAAAACTTATTTTTGGCTGAAACGCTGGAGAAGTTGTTGTTGAAGACGAAAAGTCGTGCACTGCATATAATACAAGATGTACTTACGTGTGGAAATTTAGATACAATGGTAAAATGTCTTAGACATACACATATTAAAACAAACTTTTGTAGAATATACATACATTATATTCCACTGTAACCTTGTTGCTCAAGGTTAGATCCACGTTTTTCTTGCAAATTGTATAAAGCATTGCTGAATTATATGATGGATTATATTCCATAGAATACATAGGCATAGATAGTATGTATGTATATAAGAAAGGCCTCCTTTCTTCCCTGCCTTCCTTACTCTACTCGGCTCTTGTCCATGGACATGGACTCTTTTAGACAGCGACAGAGTTCAAGGTCCTCTCTCTCTCTCTTCCTCAGCAGCTCCAAGCCAAACGCACACTTTTAAGGCTATTACTCAACTGCAAAAGTGAAGCCAAGCCAAAGCTAAACGCTGGACTCTTCTCCAGCAGCAGCAAAAGTGTAGCATAACTGAATATAACTGGAAAGATGGAATATATTGGTATTCCCTCCCTTCCGAAACGTGCGCTTCTCTATTTCTATTGCATTTATAAGGTTACCTTCTTCCTCTTACGCCGGTTTTTCTGTATTGTTCGTGGGCGCACACTGCTCAATCACATAAAAATCAAGTTACGTATACATTATATATGTTGAAGGTGAGTATATGTCTGGTCTGGAAATTTTTGCAAGACAGCCAACCATTATGCTCGTTATCCGATGTTACCATCATCGCTTGTTGTCGATATTGTCGGAAAACTCAAGGTGAAAGACAATTACAGTATAAATGTATATTTTGGGTAATGCAATAACAATAAATTTGTTGAGTGGAATTCATACAGCCTTGGCAGACTTTTCTTAGGTATGTATTCATACATAGGTAAGTTGTTTTTTTAGTAGATAGTCATAGGAAGTATGTCAAGTTGAATGGTAGCACATTCCTGGAAAAAATTCGTCCTGGATTCACGTGACAGGAAGAGAAGAT
>JAHZNG010000110.1:0-15553 GCA_027744375.1 Orchesellides sinensis
AGCACCCCAGGTGTCTACAGCTGTTGTGGAGCCGTACAAGGGATGCATTCATCATTATTGCTTTATTGCCAATTATAGATGGATGCACACTACTTTCGCCCACTTTGCTCAAGTTAAATGAAAGTAATATTTCATGCCGTCTCCTTCTTCAACTAATTATCTGCAACAAGAGTCAGGATCCACATCTGGATTCCTTGAATCTGCAAACATATCACCTAAAGATCGCCGGTATTCAGAATGACACTCGGGATTATTCCTTTTTTTTAAATTGTAGCCGGTGTCATAAAAATGTTTCATCTAGTTTGTACCCCACGACCTTTTTGGACGACGAGACAAAATGCTTAAACTTTTTGCTGAGAGACTGTGTGGGCGCTGCAGCAACAACAACAACATTTTGCAGCCACAGGAGATTCTCTTTATGAAGAAATATAAAAAAATCTTGATTGGCTGCATGAAGAAAAGGTAGACAGATGTGGAGTCATGAAATGCAGGCCAAATATGGAGCGCCAGTAAAACACACAAACTCGCCACATCTCATCAACCTGTTTGCTTGTGAAGGAGTCGAATTTGTGCTGTGGTGGTGGTGTGACAACAAGACAACATGAAATATATGGATTTGGCCTATGGCTGCTAGCTAAACACAATTTTGCATTCTAATAAATGTGCAAAAGTTGATCTGCTTGGCACTGTCCTAAATTGGAATGAATCCTGAGGTTGCCGAATTTACATTTACCTATTTCTTAAATGAAGAAGTTGCCGAATTTACTTTTACCTATTTCTTAAATGATACTTTTATGCAAGGTGAAAAATACATGTGGCCAACCACCACCACCCACCCCCTTGCTACACAATTAACCATTTTTGGAGAAGAGGAGTTGGATGTTTGCGTTGGCATTTTAAGTCCTGCAGCTGTTTGTACTTCCCTGCTAATTCTGACAATTAGAGCGTCAGCAATAACTCTGAATGATTTAGCAAGAGTCCAGCAATACAAATTAGAGAAAAATAGTGGAAAAAATCTGCTAAATTTATGATGGGACAAGGAAAAAGTGACAAAGTTGGATAACTCAATATTTGTAAAACGGAGTACAAATAAAACCAAATTTTCATGTCACACTTGCAAATTACCAAACAATATTTGCTCTATAAATTTATCTTCTGGATATCCATCCACTCAACTTACCATTTTGATCTAGTTTGTTTAAAATCTCGTCACAAATAGAAAATAACACAAAAAATGAAGGCTTTTAGTAGTAAAAACTATGTAAACGGTTTGAGGTATTGTGAAGAGAAGTCAGGCAACGATGACTCCGTCTCCTTTGTTGATGTGTTGCAGAGTTCAGTGGCGGAGAGCAAAAATCAAGTGAAGCTGAGGAGATGCTCAAGCCAGAGTCTTATACTCAAATCTTGGCTTTTGAGGAGGTTGACGCTGCATTAATTATCAGTTCGTGCGTGGGCATCCGCTATTCTGCTTACGACACACCACACACATTATTTATTACACACATCTCTCTCTCTCTCTTTTCGTTATTCAACAATTGTGCATTGTTGGTGTTTGTGGAAGGAAGAGAAGAGATTGATTGCGAAGAGGCATATTTTCTTACTCCCACCTTCTTACACAAGCCCATACACAATCAACTAGTCGTGCACATTTATCACACAAGTTGTTGCAGCCACGTGCAAAAATGCTCATCCTGCTGTTTGCATCCATATTTATGTAACAATATGTTTAAAGAAAAAGAAAATCTGGAAGAAAAAAACATAAGAGAGGAGGGAGGTGTTGGGCTAGGAAATGGCAGATCTGCTCTTGCAAGTTGATTTCTGCGAATTAATCCTTTCTATTCTACTAGTTGCCTTCTTCATCAATTAGACAGGAATGAATTTTTTAAAAATTTAAACAACGGTAATCCAGAAATCGCACGTAATATAATTTTTGCAATGGTTTATTGCTTGGGTCAGTGTATATTATTTAAAATTAGCACACAAAACTGGAATATTAAGGGTGTTTTTGGTAATTAATGTATTTATTCGGAAAACAGTATAAAGATAACATTATTTTTAAAATGTAATTTTTAAAGGGATGGGTCATTGATATGTAACAGTCCTAGTTTATCTTGAAGTTACGGCTCATTCCGTATTTTTATATTTACGTTTTGCTTACCCCCCATTTCTATATAATTAAGGAACATTTCTAAAAAATGCCTTTTGCAAACGTATAATTGGAAAAAGTCAATATTTATTCTGCCGGAAAGTTAATTTCTAAGGTCTCTAACAAATAACAATTTTATTTTAAGGTGACGGCAAACTTTGGGGCGAGCAAGCAGCCTATAGGGAACCGAACAGTGCGGCTGAAACGCCGTCCTGGTGATGAAAACAGAAGGTTCTAGGGACCTGGTAATCACTGGTTACGCATTCAATATACTGCTTATTACACATCATTTTGGGTCAGTGTGGGTTGTTTAAGTTACAGAAATCGTCCAAATAGAAATAATACTTCTGATTATTGTTAAGTATTATAAAGATGCCTGGTGCAAAAGAATGAAGTAGACTTAATTGTATTAATAGATCAAAAAACTCCCGATCAGTGTCATCAATTTACAAATACAAACTTCTTGTTCTTCCTAACCCCGATTGATGCAGACTATTACGTTTAAGCTAATTTAAACAATGAACACTATAATCAACTTTAATATATGATATATATAATATGAATATCGTCAAATTATGGTCGTTCTGGCAAAATGCAAATGACCTCCAGTTACTCGGATCCGCTTTAGACTAGAGTTAGCCGATCTGATCTGATACTGATACTACACAAAATTAAAATACATGCTTCAAATTTCAGCTACTTATAACCTAGAGTAAATTGATTTGTATGTTGTAGTCTTAATGAAAGTGTGCAATATGCATATTTATTTCTCCTTTGAGCACGAAGAATCATAATATGTTTGATCATGATTTGTTTATAATAAGTCGTTTAACATCCTTCACTCTAGAATTGGCCTACGTTAACAAGAATTCATGCAAGCACTTTTGCAAAAAAATATCAGAATGCAACTATATTTCCAGAGAACATAATTCTTCTTAGCAAATAAAGTTATTTATAGTGGGAGAACCTCAGTCGGCTTGTAATAATTTAATGAATGAAATATTTTATAGCTTGAGGTTACTTGAAACTTGTAATTTTTAACAATATATTATTAAAAGAGATTAGCTTAGTATTATACGAATGCAATGTGAATTGGTATACTCAAATAGTATGAAATTCAACCTTGTTCTGAAATATCAGCACATTCAAATACATTAATGTCATTGAACTAGGCAACTTTACATAATACTTAACGATAATCAGAAGAATTGTTTTCATTTGGACGCTTCCCCTCCCTGAAATAACCCACACTAACCCAAAATGATGTTTAATAAGCAGTATTTTGAATGCGTAACCAGTGATTATCAGGTCCCCAGAACTTATTGTTTTCATCACCAGGACGGCGCTTCAGTCGCAGTGTTCGGTTCCCTATTACAATCTGTGTATTTTATTGACGGTGCGGATTTTTTGTTTATATTCTAAACCCCTAGCCCGCATCAGGCACCAATATAATTCTTACCCCATAATCGTCCTCAGTCTCAAAAATATTAATATATTCAAAATTCAGCTTCAAAATATTTCACTCTCCCCTTAAAATCAACTGTTGGCAATGCTGCACACCCCACCTCCAATCCCACCAACGCTCATGGCACAGGATTCCTCCACAGCAGTGGCACAGCTCCACTTGCCATCTTCTTACTTTCCCACCTCAGGCGGCCACTTCCATTTAAGTCGTCATTTCCATCCAGAGTTCCCATGAGTTGATTTGCCGGTTTGTAACGCTCCTATATGTATAAAACAAACAATATATTTATGCCAAATGTTGCAAGTAAATAAACATGGTGTGCTTAAATTTCCAAAAAATAACTTGTCCAACCCAATGAAAGTTCCTCCATGTCGGTTTTGGGAGTTACCCATTGGATCGATTGGATCATCCTCATCCAGCAATCCAATAATTCCACTATGAGCATAATTTTTTAACTTTGCAATAACTTGATCAGAGTGAGACATTATAAAACGTCCTTCCAGGTCGCCAAGTTGAGTAAATTTTAATTGACAGTCGGAAACGTGGCATTGGAAATCGTTGGAATCCACTCGCACTCTAGCGCTTTCATGCCAAAACAACTGCTTTATTAGGTGGTTGTCATGTTGAGCCGACGCTTCAGCTTGGCAAGTATTCTGCAAACCCTCCAAACCGAAGAGAGTTCAACATGTGAAGACGATGGATATTCTAAAATGAAAACTGCCTCTCGCAGTAAACACAGCCAATGTTGAATGTTTTTAGTTTAAATTATTTCTTCCTTCGCGTCAACACTTTCTTGCAGAGGCCGATTTTTACTCCAGACTACACGCGCTCATCTAGAATAATCAAAATATTTAAAAATTGTTGCAGTTGTTAAATATTGTGCAAGATAGTTCTATTTTAAACGTGTTTACACTGTAAAGTTAGTTATAATTGGGATTTGAGAGGGTCAGTGTACTCCTGTATCATGTGAGCCTCTGCAAATCTAATCTGACACGCGAATAGAATATCCTGCTGCAAAAGTTGCAAGGATGATAGTTACTCTTGCTTCCAACACACTAGACTCAGCTCATCGAAAAATCGAGCTATGCTTCTGTCTGTTGAACAGCTCATCAGACACGTTGGCTTCATGTCTGATAATGTTGCCAGCGTCTGAAATGGAGAAACAAGTGCATTTTTGTTTTTAATGGTCTGGTCACTTTTTAAAATTTCTTTGACAATGTAACTTTGATTACCTGTGGAACTTTGTGTTGGATGTACTTCAAATGGCAGGGTTTCAGTGGCTTGTGCTTTCTTTTGTCCTCCAAGTTGAATTTTTGGAGAGTTTGACTTGATTCGTAGTGAACGTTTAAAAACAGTGCATATTAACGCGTGAATGCCAACACGGATTGCTTCCAAAATGTGTTTTGTTTGCAGTGTTTCTCTCACATTTTTGAAAAAGTTGCTTCTGTAGACCTTTTGAAATTTGAACAATTATACACTGTAGAGGATCGTGACTGTTCATCAGCGTATTGTACTTTTGCACTCGGTGTACAACCAACGAATAAATTTGGAACGAATCTTGATGGCAAACAAGCAAAAGTTAGCTTTGTATTACTTTTGACATATGAAATGGCTCAAGCACTAGCCCACCCCAACTTTTTTTCATCTAAAAATATATAAATGTCGTCTCAACAGTTTCTTCTAATTTTCAACTGTTCTCAAAATCAAAATCTGTTCAAAGTGTGTAACAAAAAATGTTGGGAGTTGGAGCTGAGTGTGCGATTTTCAATCCGATTATAATTTTTGGAATGAGTAAACCAAAACAAAAGTAAAAGGATTGGTTTTTGCTTAGCGCCAGTCGTCTCACAATGCCCGGCGAGGTAGAACAACGAGAATGCTGGTCTTTGTTCACCTCCTACAACAGCTACATCACACCACAGCACCACAGAATTGTATAGCAAATAGGAAAGCAGTAGTCGAAGAATGGCACAAAAGCATAACTGGTGCTCTTGTACAACACTCGACATGCACTAAAATGGCTAATTTCAGAAAACTATTTTAACACTTGAGGAGGAAAAAGGATGGAAGGGGGAAATGTAGGCTAACATACCAAATGGTTAGGACAATTCCTCTCACCATAACATAAGTCCTATTATGTACGCACACGTCTTACACATTCATACCCACAGTCCATTAGTAATATACGAAGGATCGGCACCACGTAATTGCTTCAGGATTTCAGAAAAGAAAAGTATTCCATCTAACAGATATTAAGGTGCACCAGGCTAAAGTGCAAACAGATACATACGAGGACTGAGGACTCGTGTTATGCACTTGACTTAATTTACTGTACATGACAAAAAATATTCAGTTTGTTCGGGAAAGAGGAAAACGAAAATACGGGACTGAATAAATTGTGTAACTTGTCTTCAAGTCAATCGTCTTGACAGCTTACTTTCTTAAAATTTACTCCGAATCCGACCCAAATTTTGGCATTACGTCTTCATGGATGGGAATTTTGCTGATCTGATCCAGTTTTGGCTGATCTGATATAAGCCATTTTAAACATTTCCGATCTGTCTTCTGATCCTAATACGAAATTTATTCAGATCTGATATATCAGAAAATATCAGATCAGCTCTGAAAATTTCAGATATATTGCAAAAAAACTTAAAAGGAGGTAAAATTAGTATAGTTGCACTTAAGGGCACTTATTCTTCTGTAATAAACAATTTCTGATCTATTTTTGCGTCAAAGTCAGCCATTTTGCTTTACAAAGGATGTTTTTAATGGTTAACCACGCAAACAGGTGTTTTCTGCATAAAACTCAGAAAAAAGATAAAAACGGTACTAAAATGCTGGTAATTAGATCAAATTAAAATATCAGTTTTTCTAATATGCTTCTTGTAGTTTCAGATCTGATAGGATGAAATCGAATCTATTACAGATCTGATGGAAACATTTTCATGCCTGATCTGATCTGATGTGCATATTAGATTTGTATCAGATGTTAAATATCATACTCCCATCACTTAAGCGCCACTATAAGGAGGTTTCCATACAAGTCCTCAATAAATAAATACAAATACTTTTCTAATTTAAAATACGATGTTTTATTGTTTTTGTGATATTGCAGGCTATTAGGAGCAAGTCAGATGGAGATGATGGTCGAAGCAAGAGATGTGAGACTGGGAGAATTTGCTCATTTCTCGGCACCGTTCGATGTGAGTGGACGAATGCTGCTGTGAGTTGGAACATTATGAAGCGGAACTGAGAGAAGAACAGGTTGTTTGCGCGGTTGTCCAAGGCGATGGAGTCAAATATGAGCTAACCCAAGACAACTACAACTTCACTTTAGTCGAATGTTGCGAGCAATGGTAACACTTATTATGAGCAATTTAAGTCCTTCAGATACACCTACGTTAAAATATTCCCTGTTTATAAATTCATTGTCATGACTCAACTGTTTTACAGACCATCTCAGTCTTAATGTAATCCGCAACGGAATCATGTAAAAGTTTTTTTTTACTTTCATTTAAACTTCTGCAAATCTTAAATCTAACTACTATATATGTTAAAAACTACGGTCAGTGTCATATTGATGTAACTCAGCCACTGCAAGGATAAGTGTAGCCGTGTAGTACTAATTAAATTATATCATTATACCGGCTCTTTGTTTATAGTGGCCCCAACAATTATTTCTCAGATAGCATTGACAATCATTTATGCACGCTAAACCCCAATTCATAAAAAACCTTACTCGCATTTAGAATCAGCTAATAACATGATTTACAAGACACAAAGAGAAAGTGGATTTTTGTAAGTTACGATGTAGGAGTTGATTTATAAATATTAGTCATACCTTATGTGAAAGCCACAATCCACTTTTAGAAGCTTTACCTGATAAAAGTCATTTGGGCTTTTGGCAGTTGTCAAAATTATAAAATCCGGTATATTGAATGAGCAGTTTGGATGAATTGAAAGCATGCAAACATGTTACGTTATTATTATTTACAGTACTAAAATTAAAACAATTGATTAGTTGAGAAATAGTTATCAAAAATGTGTGGTTTGGCATTGAAATTAATGCCTACTCGAGAGATAAAATGGAATGGGCTCCATTTCACAGGATGTTGACACAACTGAAGTAGTCGTGCTAACATTGGTTGCGGGTAGCAATCAAATTTTGTACTTGAATTTGATGCTGCTGCAAATTGTCTAAAACACTTGTTTCCCGATGTTACCGTCCCAAGAGAAATGTCGAATGGTTGCGTTAGTGGATTTTGTAAGTAGGTAGTTGTTACGAACGTTTTTAGAAATCTTTTAAAAAATGTGTTGAGGTTGCAGTTGCATGTGATATTGCAGGTGGTCTCATCTGGCTACCTTGCCTACTCTTGTGTCATGCTCATGTATGTAGCCATTAATGGATCGACTGAAAAGGACATTTCCCTAGGTAAATATTTGATTATCCTTTGCAAGAGCAATTAGTTTTCAAATATAAATGCTCATTTCGGTTATTTTCAGCACAAGAGGATCTGATGTGGTTGGTGAGGATAATTTTAGAAGTGACGAGTATATTACTGGCAAGGCAGCTTCTTGAAATTGGCACAGACCCTTTTGAAGTGGCACAGGAACTGATAGGTAAAGAGCGTGCGGTTCGCGCATGCAACTGCTGGATCCTTCTGTGTACCCTGTGGATTATACTATTGGCAACTATGTCCTACTTTCTATTCTACAAATTTTACTACAAATCAGTTGTCGTCAGTCTTGCCAGCATCACTGTTCGGCTGTACGGAATCAAAATTGTTCGTTGCTTCAAAGGAGAACTGGAGCAAGCAGATGCAAAGGATATTGCTGGCCCCTCCGTAGCCACATGTTAATAAGCCAACCAAGAGATACACTCATTGGCACTCACTCACTCATACAAATACAATAATGGCTTTTCCTTACAACATTGATATTTTCAATAAAAACCGTGCATAAAAGTTGCCATGCCATCTCTAAATACTGCAATGTGTTTTACCATGGAATCAAGTGTAAGGTTACAGAATATCTCAAACTCATTATTTACGAGTTAGCTCTAATCCAGCGGCTATTTCTCTGCTATTACACATGTATCATACCTTAAAGTCGGCCATCATAACAATTTACCCAGCTCATATCATGGCAAAATGCTAGAAAATATGGGGATTAAAATCTTGACTGAGAACTTAAATATCTTGAATAGAATAAAACTGTCGAGAAAACAAAATGCACTTGGATACATTTAGTCATACGTTGTACGTATTTGCCGAATTAAAAACCTAATAGTACATGTGACTGCAGCTAACACTAATCATGTTCATCATGTTAAAAGGGAAGCTGAGTCAATATTCGAGTTCATTACGAATTTAGACAGTCACAAAAGTATGCATTATTTAATACCACAGAAAAATTCGAGCCAACGTTGATCATCAACCCCCAAAATGAATGATCAGCCTGCCTTCCACGCAAACCACCGTCACAAAAGGTTCGCAACTTCCTTCAACGGTCATTTTAATAGAGATATGTTGGACTCCAGTATTCTTTTAAACCTCGTAGATTGCATTGCATAATAAATTACAGCATAATCGACCATCGGGCATTGGTTTGAAACGAATCTAGGTTAATGTGAGTTACAAAAGTATTCTAATAATGCCCCACTGAATTGTTTATGCTATATTATGCAGTTGTAATTTGATGAAAATTAAGATTGACAGTTTAACACAATGACCATGACTTCAAATTAAGAGGGTATGCAGTCCGGACTACAGTTCGTCACAATGCGCCAAATGACTAAACCTAATTAATCTAAATACAAATTACAGAAACAAGCGCCAGAAAACCTCATTTCCCTCCTCTTGTACGCTGTTTTTATTGTTTAAGAGTTGGCACAGTAATATTATACAATACACAAGGACGAAATGTAAGAAATATGTAAGAAGTAAGAGGAGGCGGAGGTCAAAAAGGAAGAGGAAGATAGCGTTGATGAAGAGGACATGCACACAAACAATAGAACAATAAAGATCTGCAAGTTGTCCCAAAGGTGGCCAATGCTGCGGACATTCGTAGATATGTAGGTCTGGGAGAGGAATTGGCATTTGGCCTTAAAACAGTCATGTGGATATTAAGTTGGTCGTCGGCGGGGAGGCCAGGGAAAGGGAAACAGTACTCCGCCAGCGCGTGGCGTTGGTGGACGTGGGGGCCAGGGAAATGGAAACAGTACTCCACCAGCGCGTGGACTTGGTGGTCGTGGGGGCCAGGGAAAGGGAAACAATACTCCGCCAGCACGTGGACTTGGTGGTCGTGGGGGCCAGGGAAAGGGAAACAGGACTCCGCCAGCGCGTGGACTTGGTGGTCGTGGGGGCCAGGGAAAGGGAAACAATACTCCGCCAGCACGTGGACTTGGTGGACGGGGAGGCCAGGGAAAGGGAAACAGGACTCCGCCAGCTCGTGGACTTGGTGGACGTGGAGGCCAGGGAAATGGAAACAATACTCCTCCTGCTCGTCCGTACGACCCGTAGCCAAAGCATTCTTCATAACAGCTTTGACAGTAGTAGCTTAAACCTGAATAAAAGAACGTATTAGGTATTTTATATTTTTGTTAACAAATATCCATACGCATAAATATATTGGTTGGTCATTTCAAAACATACTTGCTTCGTCATCGAAACCGAAGCAGTCGTCAGAGCAAAGCACGCAGTCCGCTAATTAAGTAAAGAAAAGAAATGTGTCGCAGACGTTTGCCAATGTAAAACAATCAATTGGAAGTAGAACTGTAGGGAAACTAACCTTCTCCGTAAGCTTTAGTTGGTTGAAAAAGTAGAGCGATTATTGGGATGAAAAGCAGGAGGAGACAGCCCGGTGCGAGTCTTTTAAGTTTGGTTCCCATTTTGCCACCTAGGAAGAGAGCGATGGTTTGGGATCACTCCCCACTAAACAAATGTGACTTTATACGATACGTCAAATAAATAAAAATTTGTAATCAATACGCCAACTTGGTGAAATGTTGTAGGCTAAAAATTAATTGCAACGGTATTTAAAGGGTTTAGTTAATTATCAATAAAAAGCTGGGAACGTGTTGTGTTGTAATATTAACGATGGGGCACATGTTTTTATAGTGGACGCATGGGAATGAGAATATTTGGCAATGGCAGTTATTAACCAACTGCTATCTTTACCCAAGAGCTAATAGTTTGTTGCGAAATAGCTAAATTAAAGTTGTAATTAAATGACAGCAAGGAAGGACGGATTGCAAAAGCGTAGTATTTTTATGCCTTCTGTCGCAACTCGTATTACATTGTTTTACTCTAATAAAAATATAATGTGTATGAAGCAAACGGGGTTTACATATGACTGATTTTGCATGGACATACGAAATATGAAAAGGAATCTCTGGGTATAGAAAATGGATAAAGATAAACAAAGGCGAAGAAAGCTGCCTCTTTTCATCCCAACAACGTAATACTAAATCTATGCTATAATTGAAAGTTTCCCATTTACAAAATGAGACGGCTTCAATGAAATGGCTTCAAGACTTACAATCTTGAATGACAATGAAAAACAGATTGATGGGCATTGTCAAGCCGGTTTCAAAAGATAATTTTCGGTTTTCTTACTGGACAATCTCGTCTAAAAACAATGAATAGTATGGTGTGGGCGGAACAGCAGAGTGCATGAAGAATGAAAGTGCAAATCCAAAGACTGAATTTCATTCCTTTCCCAGCAATACAAATAAAGTGGAGTAGTTTAAAGTTGAAGATGACATAACCTAGAATGTGTCTAAAAAACATGAGTGTGCAAAACGGAGGTTTACTTCCTTATTTTCATCAAACATGGAACAATTTTATTAACAAAATTTAGTGCAAGGGTAGAAATACATATATACCAATTCGTTTTTACGAGTAGATTTCATTTTTTCGTTACGACATGAAAAGTAATAGTGTCTATACTGCATTTATAATGTTAAAATCCCCCTAATTGTCTCTGCTACTGCTCTGCTCTGCTTGAAACTTGAAAAGCATTGCATGCATAATGCATGCTCATCAAGCTCATCTTTCTCTCTCTTTGTTCATTTTTTACTCTTGCAACTTACTGGATAGCTTTCTCTCTCTATGCTCCTACCCAAAGCGAAATATATGAATCCTATATCAGTGAGCATAATAATTCATAATATATGCAACTTGCAAGGTACCGAAAGTTTCCGAGAAGGCTACCGCTTGTTTTAGCACACATCATATGTTGCTCTTGCTCTCCTACAAAACTGATGAAGAAGAGGATGCGGGTATCTCTCAAACACAATCCAATATTAAACGGAGGATGTTATCTCCCACACTAAAACATGTATTTCCACCTTACAACTGGTTTCATTGCTTATCTTGGTCAACAACTTGTGTTATACAAAAGCTGACATTTAGATCTCCCTCCACCACATAACTCTCAAACACAATCCAATATTAAACGGAGGATGTTATCTCCCACACTAAAACATGTATTTCCACCTTACAACTGGTTTCATTGCTTATCTTGATCAACTGTTGAATTTGACAATACAGAGGTAGCACTGTAATTGAGGGTAGATAGAGTCTAATTTTCCGCATCAGCATGGATCCCCATCAGCTAGCCAATGACCTCAAGTGTCCAGTTTGTTTGGACATTCCAGGCAAGGAAATTTACCAGTGTACGAACGGACACACAATTTGTAGCGTGTGTTGTGAGAGTGTTAGTCAATGTCCCCAATGTCGCTTACCGTACGGAGCTGTCAAAATCCGGACGCGGGCTTTAGAAGCTGTACTTGATTCCATGCAATTTGAATGCCTGTACAAGGACAAGGGATGCACTAAACTGTCCAAGCGAAGACCAGCTGGACACTCACATTCAAAACTGCTTTTTTGGGTAAGGCATAGCGTTAGTAGTCAAAACCAACTTACGCGCAACAAATTACTATCCATTTTTCCGTATTTCAGACGGGACTCGTTTAATTTATGCAAGCAACTTGAATACGAGTGCAGCTTCAGTTTTAAATTGAACTCATTGTCGGAATCCCTTAAGCATTTACAAGACGCCCATGAGATGCTGGTTTGTGAGGAGCCGCAAGGAGATGTTCGGCTTAGTAATTTTGTTGGTGCATCTAACAAGAGCATGTGGACGCCAGTGTTACTCAAGACGAACAGGGAGGAGTGGGGGGCACCAGTGTTTCTGGTGCTTAGCATAGCCGACACACGTAGCAAAAGCTTATCCTGGCATTCCTTGTTTCTCGGAGAGTGTGCCGAAGATGCTGTCAAATTTCAACTCGAGCTTAGAATTGCAAGCGCACTCAAACAGGTATTTGAAAAATTTAAAAATATTTACTTTATTTTAAAAATTAAAAATAGGAGGAAATGCAATGAATAACCTTGTTGCAACTAAATTGTAGATGCCGGAATTAAGATGGAAAATTGGTTCGATTGGCTGTGTTCAAGCGTCTGAAGCAATAAAGCAGGGTTCTCGTGCATCCCAAATATTGGCGCTGTTGCATGAGAGTTATGTGGTGGAGGGAGATCTAAATGTCAGCTTTTGTATAACACAAGTTGACGGAAATTGTGATGTGGTCCCAACCGACAAACAGCCGTTATGGCTATTTAACATACCGCTAGCGGGCGAGAGCTCTGAGCCAAGTATAAACTTAAGGAGTGGAGGATCCCGATCACCACCGTCATCCTCCTCCTCCTCAACATCATCGCCTTCTTTGCGGGAAGCAAACGCTCAGATTGAGAGTGTTGGAGCAGATACTGTGTTTGAAGGGGTGAGATGCTTGGCTTGCAACCGTACTCCCATCACAGGAAAGCTATTCACCAACTTGTATGGGCAGCAGATGTGGCATTTGTGCTCGACATGCATGGACAGCGGTTCCCACTCAACATACATTTTTGCACTGATTGATAGTTTGGCCAAGAAAAACTTTATGTACCACAAATTAAAAAGGCATACACAAAATAACTCGGTTTTGCTAACCTGACTCAACCTACCGCATGCTTTTGATTATATAAAAGGAAATGAGAACATATGCTTTATTTTGTGTTTGCAGTTCGTACTGGAGAAGAATGGATGAGTTATTGAATAATGCCAAAGCCAACGAGTCCCAAGTAAATTTAGACCGAAGTAGCGTGTTTGGCGTTGACGTGATATGTGATGGTTGCCATCGGAATCCGATTGGAGTGGTTCGCTACAAATGCTTACAATGCCGTGATTACGACCTTTGTGCCAACTGTATGCGGAATGGAACTCACTCGGATCACATCTTTGCCGTAATCAAAAATGTCTATCAGTTTGCCCTTCTCCAACCTTTGGAGCAACATTGGTAAGTTTCCCCATTCTCTTGTCTAGGTCCTTCTTTGGTTGATGTGCAGTTGAAAAATTACAATTTTCAATTTATGTATTTTACAGCTCACCTATATTCCAGTAATGTTGCACTCACCACTCAACAATATTGTTACAGTTACAAATTCAAAATGATTGTGAAAGGAAAAAGAGTAGGACGATGATAATTCATAGATATATGAGGCTGAAGAAAAATAAACTACTTATAAAAGCGTGATGCATGTCACATACCATATACTATTGTGTATATTACATACCTAAGAAAAAATCACTAGGTACGTTTTTTGCATAATCCATTGCATTGCAGCATGCTGCAAGGGCAACAATCTGCGAGAACGCATGACAAAATTAGACCCATCCTGTTATTCCGGTTTTAATTTTGCAATGGGAATAAGAATTAGAATAAGCTGGATGCGTATTAGCTGAATATATCGAGCAAAACAAGACCCATGAATAAAAATATATTTACCTGTGAAGTTACTGGGTAAGCATCTTAGATGGAAATGGCTTAACTCCTGAGACAAAATGGGAGTTTTATGAAGCCAGTTGTTATTTACGGAGCGAACAACAGGGTTCAACCAAATCAATGGCAATTACAAAGGATTTTAAAAACAGTTGTGTCAAGTTGTGAACATGGGAAAGCTATTATTTTGCTTTAATACTGTCCGTCCTAGCCTTGCCGCTTTTTGCCTCCTCCGGCTCGGTAGAAAAGGACCTTACGTTGACTTACAAGCAGAAAGTTGCTCTGGATAAAGTAAATATAATCACATTCAGCAGCTCCAGCTTTGCTCTCACTACCTAATACCATTCAACAATATAAAAATGAAGGCATGTCCAGACAAATTAATTGTGAGCGTTTTAATTTGTTGTAGTTGAAGGAGCGAGTGCTGAGTAGGCTCCCTCATAACTGCATGAAACAGGATGTCTTTTTCTTTTTGATACGCTGGCTAAGAGGTATGAACGAGTGAAGCGGAAAACATAATTCTCATTTAATATACACGTAGGTTTTGTCATTTGGCATGAGTTGACAATCAATGTTTTTCAGCTAGGAATTTCAATATTGACCAAGCAGAGCAAATGCTCAATGCGGTATTTGAATGCCAACAAATAAAACATTTTATTAATGAAATTGGTTTAAAATAGAAGAGTACGAGTGTAAATATTTTGTTGAATCAGAATTTAAAATGGAGGAAGGTAGAAAAGTATGACAGGATTTTACAAGAGGACTGGGCGGACCTCCGGGACTCGTACCCAATTCATTCCGACACAGTTAGCAGAGATGGGCAGCCAAGTAAGCTTATTAAATGCAAAGCTGAGTTATGGAAAGGGAGGAAGCCCCCATGGTTTATTGACTTGCAGTCCTCACTGTGAACGCTGGAGATTGGGATATCCGCTCTGCAGCTCTGACTGGAAATTTGCCAAGACTACTCCGCTACATTGGGGCTGGGATGGAGGAAGCTAAAGCAAAGGTGAGGATGCTTCAAGCTCAAGGCAAAAATGTGACTCAGTTTCATTTCCTTTTGAACATGGACAACTACAACATTGTCCAACATGCATGCGTTCAGTGTAAAAGCCATAACTATTTT
>JAHZNG010000111.1:0-25858 GCA_027744375.1 Orchesellides sinensis
CAATTTGTAAACATAAACATGATTTTTAAAAACAAACTATCAAATACTGTTTCATGTACTATTTACAAATCACCTGTTCACCTATACAAAAACAGCTGATGATCTCAATCAAAAATTAATTATACAAGTTAACTAGGAAAAAAACAAAATATTATTACCACCACACTACCCCTAAAATGTTATCACCTTAAAAAGCATAATCCTTTAAAAAAATCTTGCAAGAATCCTAATTACTCAAAGCTGATGATGATGGAACCAATAATTACTACACAACTACACTGTTATCACAATCTATATCTATCTTATTGCTACAAAAGTACAATTAAAAAATCATCGTTAAAACTTACCCAACGACCCTAATAGATCACATGAACACTTTACTTACTACAATACGTTTCTCTAGTGTACATTGGCGCACATTTAGGTAGTTTTTTGTTGTTTTGTATGTTATAGTTATGATCTCTCTATTGAATACACTATGCAAATATGATATGCAGAGAGCAATATCAACAAGCTACGCTTTAAAAAGTAGCTAGTCATTCATATACAAATACTCCATATAAAAAGTCAAGGATATATTGGCTGTGTGTATTTTACAGACATTTCAAAACAGAAATATACACGTACATTATCATTTACACATTACCCAGTATATATAGGACACCCTAAAACATTTTATGCCGCAGGATACTCATGTTTTTGCACTTGATTTAAAGGCCTCAAAAGGTTTTTAATAGGTTCACAGTAGTAGAATAATATTATAATATGGTTAGGATAGGAATATCTGATCTTTTATGTATATTCCTGTTTTAGTTAGATATCCTTTCTCGACTCTTCGTTACTTATACCGTCTGTGCTGTTGTGTGAGTGTGGCTATGTATACGCTGTGTTATATTACGGACTATCCCTTTCCATTTATGCACCTTGATAGACATTGAGACGTGTACAGAGCAGCGCGAGATACAATGTCCTGCTTACTTGTCAAACATATGATAAAATGCATACATTTTGAATAAAAACACTTTAAAATTTAATTTGTCAAAGATTAATTAAAGCTTACTTCTTGTATTGCATTCCGTTTAAGTGGATTCGTATTCAAAATATGTAATCTCGGAAATTTAAGCAGCTGGATTGGATTCAGATTCAACGTAAAATAGCAGAGGTACGTAAACAATAAAAAACTAAAGTGTTTTTGGTGCATAAATAAAATGAAGACTATATCCTTTGTTTAATTTTTAATTAATTAATATTTTATTATATATCCAGCAGGTATTACCTATTTCTATATTTGTGGGACTCCCTGTGAAGACGCCGGAAGGAATACGGACCATCAACCATGGCTGGAGTGGGATCGCGGAAAAGTCATGGAGCTTCACAGAACTTCTACAGTAGTCCTGGAGGCGGGAGTGGTTACGCCGGGGAATTTTCCACGTATTCCTTTGGAGGGGAAACAGATCTTTCCGGACAGAATTTTGAATCGTTTGATTATGGAAGCCAACAACCTCAGTCTTCAGATCCGGGATATTATGATCCAGTTAAGACAGGTTAGTTAAATTCAAAATGTTAAAGTGGTAACAGTGGGTATGGAATTTGCGTAATAAAAATGTTGTTGTGTTGTTTTTATTAAATGTTTTAGCAACTCCACAGTACTTTGTTCCAACACAGCAACCGCCACCTGGAGCAGGAGGCTCCGAATTTCAACATTATGCCACAAACATCCATAATAATATAGTGCTTAGTCGCTCCGGATAATGATACCCTTAATAAGCCAAACATTTGGAAATTTTTGCTGTTGGAATGTTCGAGTTTTTAAAAATCTTTGTTATGATGATCGATAACTTAAAAAATATTTATATTCATACATGTATTGATAATGTAACATAACATGATAGTAGACAATAAATATCAACTCTATATCGGTGCTGCTTCATGCTTAACGTTAAGAGAGTTAACAATATCAAAGTAGTAGTACAACGTGCTCAACTTTACATCAAAATCAATGTTTTAATGCTTATTTGAACTTGCAATGTAATCCTCGTCCTCGTCTCATCAGCAAATATTAAAATATGCATTCGTTGCAGAATTGAAACGTTTATCACAAACCCTTGACCACAGCAGTATTTTTTTAGAGATGAAAATGTTTTTTAGGCTACTAACTCTTGGATTCTATGAAGACCAGTGACGTTCATGATTCATGGTGCAAGATGTAATCATGTTAATTTTCAAAGCTTAAGGCTTAAGCGTTAAAATTAATCCTTCCCTTGATATGGTGTTAATCCTCCATGACCTCTGCTACTAATCCCTATAAAATGCATATTATGCATGCTGCACTCATCATGTGCTGTATGAAAAGTATATATAGGTATGCTAGGGTCTCCTTTTCACAATTAGATTTTCATTCCATTTCATGAATTATAATATTAGTTTGAAAAGAGGATTGTTAAAAGCAGTTTGGAATCTGATACCGTCAGATATGCAATTATGCCTATTTGAATTGAATTACTGACTCTTGAATAAATTTGAAGTGTACATTTGGTGGTTGTGTCCGGCTTTTAGGGTGAAAAGTTTTTCATACAAAATAAAAGACAATTTTCATTCAAATATAAAACATGAAGACTCAGCAAAGATGATTACCGACTAATGTGTGGCTGAGAAAGCAGGTAGTGCCAAGTTGACAATTTACGTGGCAAAGTTCATAGTTCATGGCTTAGCAAGTTGGCTTAGTATAAAATCAATAGTTTTAGATTGCGATTGCTGAACACGCTGCATGTAATTTGTACGGTTGGTTGGTCATCTTTTTGTGGATGCAATCGAACAGGTTTATTTGCAATGCACGCATGCCTAAGCTTAGCTTCCTATCAGAATCAGAACATGCAAATATTTAATTTACGTGTCTTCACCAAGACAGTACGGTTGGTTGGTCATCTTTTTGTGGATGCAATCGAACAGATTTATATTGCAATGCACGCATGCCTAAGCTTAGCTTCCTATCAGAATCAGAACATGCAAATATTTAATTTACGTGTCTTCACCAAGACAGTGCAGTTAGCAGGTCGACTAATCAAACTTCCAATTTTTGTATACTTTAAAAAAGGGTCATAGTTATGATGTGAGCTTTTTCCATCGTATTATGGTATTATTATTATTATGTGCTATGTATGTATATTTTGAGTTTGCAGTTTGGAATTGGGTGGAAATGGAAACTAAAACACAGCGTTGTCGATCTCGATTTTATTTTCTGATAGAAACGTGAAATAGCCAAAATGGGCCAGTTATATGGATGTTATACATATCTAGAGATTTAGAGTATACGGAACGGAAGGTTTGATGGATATGCATATCAGGAATCAAGACAGCTCGGAACTGTGAGTTTCCCTGAATACATATGAACTACCTATATGCACCTTCAAATGTTCAGTTCACTTGCATTAGTATGCAAAAGGGTTTAATTAGTTACAGTAATTAGTAATAGTCTCCGTAAACGGATAATTGAAAATCATTAAAATGTCTATCAGTACAAAAACATGCGTATCGTTTCGCCCCTACATCTAAACAGGTAAAAAGATGAGCGAGTGAGAGATATGCATAGTCTTTGTTGTAGCAAATATGTAATTGAATATTGAATCTACAATGTAGATTGATTGATGTATTTAGATTCTACATAGCAATATATACCTAACCAATCTTATTCATGTAGTTTAATTTCCTATTCCCACCCCAATCACAGTCAACAGTAGCACATTTAAAAATCATATCATAATGCTGACTAGTCAAAAAGCCGGCTTTGCAGTAAAGTACACATATAACAAGACCACACGGGAAAGATACAAAACACAGAAAAAGGTACATAAATCGGATCTTCTGCACTCCGCACATATAAGCCTACATAAATATATGCAAACCGTTGTATTTTTATTTGCACACTTTTTTATATCCTCTTTTCATGTAAGGTACTAAAAAAATCCAAGGTTTGGATATCAACTGAATATAATCACTCATCATGAATGATTACATTATATTTATATACATGTAAAAGTAAACTTGAAGCCGTCCTGGGTTATCCTCTATCCTTGCCGGTTCCTGAAAAAAAATCACAAATGCTAAAAACCATCATATCATATCCCATGCAAACAAAATATTCGCAGAAGAGGTGTATAATAGCAATACGGATTTTTACGGATGTTTTATGTATGGGTGTTTTATGCATTAGGATGATATTTGTAGATGTAGTAGCAGCCTTGCTTATGTGGATGATGTGTTTGAGAACGTAGAAAACCAAAATATTCCCTGCCATATGGCATTTTGTGTGAGCCTTCTCTCCCGTACACACACAGCCACCGTATGTTCCCATTCCAAAATACTATCAAAGTTTTTTCACATTGATTTTTTTGCAACAGGTTTCCAGTGTGCCCTTTAAAAAATATATATCTGTATAAAATACACAACTTTATTGCGCGTTGTTGATATAAACACTCTAAAAAGAACATTTTTAATTTAATTTGTGAATAGAAGATACACTAAATAAATTACCTACATAACATAATACCTGTAGAAATCAGATGGGCCAAGGGAAATTGATCTTGTGAGAAAGAAAGAAGGAGTTACATATAGAACTGTGTTGTGGAGGAGTGATTGAATATATTTTGTGTGGGTGGATTGGATTGCAAGGAGAAAAAGCTAGATATTTTTTTCTGTGTGGTTTAGTTTGTTGAAGGATAACTTTTGATTAAAGAAGTTTAAAGAGTGACGTTAGTTTCGGATGGTTAAATGAAAGTAGCCAAGAAGATTTAGAGGTTAGCAGATACATCAGCTGATTTTGAATAAGAAACAGCTGTTTTATTATACAGTAGTAGTAGTCGTCGTCAGAATTTTTTAATCTGTTGGTGTGTGTTTGTAATTTTTTTAATAATTGGCAACAAAAATATCAGGTGAGTATTTAAAATATAAATTGGATAAATCTTTTTCATCATTTGTGATTCCTCAATTATGTAATCATACATTGTGAACTCCGTTAACTTTTACTTTCACCATTAGGTTAATTTTTTAAGTAATCGGTATATTCATGTATTTCATGGCATGGAAAAATATTTATGGTTTGTAGATGTCTTGTCTTTTTTAGCATTTACGAGAGATTTGTTGGAGTACTTGACAGGGCGACGACTTGACTTGGATTGGACTGTGTTCGGTGTGAAAATGTCTTATCATGCATGCGGCTTTGTCCTTGTTTCCAGTATACAATAGATTGGTTGTGTGAATAACAGACGTCGAGATTGCTTGGTGTTATTGTTTGTACGCGTTTTAGTATGTAGGTAGGTGATTTAGGTATGAATGCGGCTTTGTCCTTGTTTCCAGTATACAATAGATTGGTTGTGTGAATAACAGACGTCGAGATTGCTTGGTGTTATTGTTTGTACGCGTTTTAGTATGTAGGTAGGTGATTTAGGTAAATGCTTAAGCGTAGGAGTCAGTGTGGAAAGATTATAGTCATGATTATGATATGATTGATGTGTGAATAGAAAAATTGGTTTGCATGCATGTGGCCCATTTGGTGCCTGCCATATTGACATTTTATGATTTGTTTAGTTTGTGGACTAAGTTTTGTGTATGCAATGGCACGCACACACAAATGTAATATGGAGTTAGTAACAATTTTACAGACTACAAATATTTTGTAAAAGAATGTATTGGTTGGGTTTTAATAGTTTGCTATACTGTGTTTTCCGGCTTTTCCATAAAAACAAGTGGGATTGTTTGCTCAGGCTTAGATTAAAATGCTCGTAGGGAATGTCATTGTCAGAATCATGAAAGTTTATGATGAGGTTCCAATGGAAATTGCATATAAATGATGATAGGATTCAATTTGGTTTCCCAAACTTAATATGAGTTCCTAATGGGATACTTACATTACGTGAAGTAAACATGTGCGAAAACAGTAAGAAGTAAATTGGATGTCCATGAAGCGTTCTTCATGACGTAAATGTCCGTACTCAGGGAAAGGGTTTGATGATTTTGTTTTTCACATCTGCCTGGTTGGATGGATTGATGCAAGCATGATTTCATGGAACATCTCCAGTCATGTTGGTTTAGTCTTATTGATACTTTGTCAAATAAAGTGTCTTTGATTCCGAAAGTTTGTGCGCAGTTAAACTACATTTGCATTAGATGATGATGTACATAAATAAGTTTATGTTGGTTTATATAGAAGATCATATAGTATGTTCCATATTTTGTTCCCGCAGATAATACACGGTTAACCCTTTCCACATGTACGGATCGTGCCGGTTTTTGCATGGCATGGCATAAGCTGGATATATGAGATTACATTGCATTGATTTGCTGAATGACCTGTTTTAAGTGACCTTCACCTTATCAGAGTAAGCATGGCGAAAAGCTGCATGCTCTGGACTACCACTGGTAAGGTTTTTTGGTGCTCTGCTTGCTGGTAGTTCACGTTATTTGTGATTACGTGTTTCGTGCTGAGGTAGATACATATTTCGCCGAATGCTCATGGTTAACAGGATTTAGAATTACTTTAATCTTTGCACCTTGACTATAGCATTTAGGAAGGAACAGCAGGATATGCATATAGATTTGCATAGAACCTCCAAATTGTAGCATTTCGAACTTTTTTATCATGTATCATTTCCGTTGTTTTCTTCTGTTAAAAACGCATGGGCTGTATTATTGCTGTAACGATGATTATGCTCATAGAACACCTTGTTAGTCCAAATAAAATTCAAAACATGGAATAAGTTTTACGGAGAATGCATAAAAAGGTTCTTTAAATATATATGGATGAAACTTTGTACCCAAGAAGTGAAATAACATTATCACAAAATATATCAGGCTTCAGATAATAATTTGTTATTCATTGAGTATATCCCTGCTTAGCTTGCTCATTTCCAATACAAGTTACAATCCCAGTAGCCACAACTTGATCCAATATCCAGAAGAGTTGTTATACATTAAAAAGTAAATCGTAGATTTACAAATATCATACAAGCAGGGTTTTATAGACCAGGTGAAAATACAAGATGGTATTTCCATTTCCACACTTGCGGTAATGGAAGCAAACTACAAAAAATTGTACATGAATATTATTTATGTACATCTGCCATGCATGCATACCACGAACTGTCAATGATCTCCTCGGCATTGGCATCGCATAAGGAATAGGGTATAAAAAATGTTTAGCTAAAGAAGTAACATTTTTATATGTATAAAAAGAGCGAGCGAGTTAAAAAAAGACGAGTGAAAGGTATGAGATGGTATTTGGTAAACGTGCGTAAGTACGAATTTACTCTACTGTTCTTTCTTTTATATGTATAAAAAACTTTTATATGTATTTTCTTCCATGAACACAACTCATCCACTCAGAATCCAACAACTCAAACCAACATCATTAAACATTTACGTTCCATGAAAGGTTATGTATATAGAAAATGCATATGGAGGCATCTTATGCATGCGATGGGATGCAAGTGTGAATGTGAATATGTACTATTGCTTTTTTATTATTTTTGTGCATAAAAGTTTTGATTGTCCAACATGAAAGCAAGCAAAACCTTATTTCCCAGCGAGCAACCTGTTGGTATGCAATAATGGTGGAAAGGGTGAAGACGAGCAGGTACACACGGTGATAAATATGCATACCTGGGTATGGATGTCTGCTTTTTTAGGGTTGGTAAAGTAGTCATATATGTAGATATATAATATACCATGCAAAGCATTGTATGAAATAACTAAAAATGTTCAAGCTCTTCTTCTTTTATATGTCAGGTGAATTTCTGCTCTGTCAGTTTGTTTGGCATCAAGTAAATAATCTCAGTCTGACAACCTGTGAGCGTTAGCACAGGTATTAAAAATTTCTACATAGATGTATAAGATTTTTGTAAGACTTGAGCCATATCTCCTCTCCTCCTTTCCTTTCGGTTAAACTTGAGTTTTGTATGGTTGGACTTAACAAGAGACCAGTTTATATACTCTTAGGTACACATCATAATATTATCAGGCAGGCATTATATTCTCTAAGTATTATCATGATCATTTACAACCTAATGCTAATGCTATATATCGTTAAAATCCGGCTTTTTTATACGCACACAGGTGTACTGCTTGGTAGTTTGATAATATGTTATATACACAGAATACATATTTGATCCATATGTACATACATATGTGAAGAAGATGCTTTTTCCACCATTGCATAAATGATTGCATCGACCAACCATCATCATCCTTATAGTCTTTTATACTTAGTTAGTCTTTCAATATTTCCCTGTACAGATTTGAGGTAGATAAATTTCAATTAGAAAACGATTAACCGTAGCCAATTTCCTGTTTGTTCCTTGGAAAGGTTTTTAAGGTTTACCTGTCATTAAGGGCTCTGAAAAGGTGAGACAATTTGGAGATTTTGTATGTAAAAAGCTGGCATTACTAGTGTGGAAGAAGAGTAGACAAGTGTCTGTACCTATCTCCATCATATCATCTCTATAAAGAGTACGCAAAGATATAGGTATTATGGATCTGCTTAGGTACTCCTCTTGCTTTGCTAGGCATGTTTGCATTTTCCTTGTGGTGTTCGGTCGTCTTTTCCATATGTCACGAAAACGGTTCAGCGTTTTTTGATATAAAGTTTCCAAAAAATCATGAATAGATTTTGCTAACAAAATTTTTATTTTTGTTAAAATTTGCATAGATTTTCTTGGATGATCCTACTATATCAACTCAGATGAGCTCTTGAGCCGAGTATAGGTGTCCGGGTATTATTCCCAGGAGAAGCTTCAGAACTGGATCGACGAGATTTTCAAAATTAGACTATTAAATTTCTATTTTGGAGTAGTAAAGAGACTTGAGATTGATATCACATCATGGATTTCTTAACAGCTTCTGGGTTGGAGCCACAGTTGGCTATCCCAGTGATAGTGGTTGTGGTGGGTGCCCTACTCGTGTACGTTTTTGGATTCCAGAAGTCTGAAGAGCCAAGTATGGAACATCTAGCTGTACTTCAGTCAACATCTTCGTACAAAGCAAGATCTGTGTCGAATGCGAAGTCGAAGAATGCAAGCGTAGCTAGCAAACCGAAAGAGAAGCCTGCACAAAATGGTCATGTCGTTCATGACAAAGATCGTAGCTCAAATGCTGCTGCGAAAAAGAAGCCAGAGTCTTCTGCGAATAAAGAAAATAAGGCACCAAGGGCTACTCCTCAGTCCACGCCTGCTGCAGGGTCCTCAAAGAAACCCAAACAAGAGGTGACTCGTCCAGCAGATTTTGATTCTGGTAATAAATTACATTAAAATATAGTCTGCCTGTCTGTAGTAAAATAGAAATATTGATTATAAATGGAATATTAACAAATACTGTGTGTGTTTTTAATAGGTGATTGGATTCAGGCTGTATCTCGAAAGGATAAGAAGAAGCAAGTGAAAAAGGATGAGCCTAAGGAGATCCCTAGCTCTTCTGAGAAACCTAAAGAATCCCGAAAGGCTAAAGAAACGGTTGCTGCTCCTACTCCAGTAGTAGTTGAGGAGACTGTCCTGAATGAGGCTTCTGTTCAAGTGCAGAGTGCAACTACGCAAACAACCCCTAAAGCAAGCCCTGAAAAGAAACAGGGCAAAAAGGGAGCTAAGGACGTAGCCACTACAACTGCTTCTTCTGTTTCCTCATCCCAAGAAGCTTCTCCTGCTAAACAGAAGCAAGCAGAAAATACCAAGGCAAAGAAAGCTCCTGAAGTTGTGAATGTCAATGGAGTATCAACAGAAGATAAAGATAGTAAGGAGTCATCTCCTGTCAAAAAGGCATCCACTTCTGAGGACACTCCGGCTCCAAGTGAGCCACCTAAAGGGGTTGTTGCCTTTGATGAGATGGGAGGTTAGTACCGGTTTATATAAAACAAATATTACAAACATTGTGTTATTTTTTTAATGAACCGTTAACCTAAATTTAACTCTGTGCTATGCTATAGATAATGTGGACGCATGGGAGGAAGCAAAATCCAGGGGAAACAAGAAACGTCGCGCAAGAAAGGATTAACCAAGACTAAGTAGCAGTGGACACACCCCTGCTAAGTGTAATCGTCGTGATTTTTCATTTGTAATATTTTCTTTCCACATTAATCATAACCACCCTCTTTCTGTACATGCTATGCATGGGATAAATATATGGTTTAGAGGAATGTGTCGCTTATCTCTCTTTCAATATCATCATTGTAAGACCTATCCAAAGCTGTTAAAATTTCACTGAAAGAAATAGCACACGGATAAAATACGTATCAACTAACTAATAAATTATAAGGAAAGACTGTTAGACAAACCATAAAAACTATAATGCCATATGTTCATACAAAAGTGAAACCTGGGAAAACCTTAAAATCCCAGAGACGTTTTGTGTTGTAAAAAATTTCTCATCATGAAAGGCTGACGACTGTAGATGAACGCTCTTCCCTTTTCCTGGCAGATACATTCCTATAGACTTAGAAGCATGCATGTTGAATCATAATATTATACAAATTCGGAGTGGATCAGTTTTAAGTTTAATCAACAACCTTTACTTCATTTCCTGTTTTTTAAATATAAGTAATAATAGGGTTATGCTAGTAACTTCAGGTTCACAGGTTTATAAAACTTCTTTCAGAAATCATTAGCACCAACGAAATTATTGTGAAAAGAGACTCTATTAATACTAAAAACGATTTTGGACAGTTTCTATCATTTGATATTGCAGGAATTGCCTTATTGTTATTGTGACAAAAAGCGTATCAACATTGCATTATAACTTGATTGGCCGTTTTGGACAAGGGATCCTCTAACGATAAGCAGCAAAGCAACCTTATTTATCTGTCTTTCTTAAATATTATGAAATATATACTCTGTCAAATCAATCAGCGTTTGAGGCATAAATAATATCAATTAGACATGTAATGCATTCCCAAATCTGCTTTACTGGTTATATAAACTTTGTGATTGGCACTGTTTTAAAAGTATACAGTCTGTCAACCCAAAATCAAAAAGAGTAAAGAGGAAACATGATTGAAGTGCCATTCACTCGTAAACTAGACCTATTGTCTTTGATATTAAAACGATCATTGTAATTTTAAATGATCTCGTTGTATGTTTCCTCTTAATCCTTCAACGTTTCCCAAATATTTCGAAGAAATGATAAGTAAGTATTTTTAAACTAAGACGAGATTAGTGAGAAAGCGTACCGTACATTAAGCTGAGGTTGAGATGAGATTAAGAAAATACGTAAAATTTTAACTAACTGTATTTTATCAGTATATTTGATGAGGAAGAGTAATTTTCATGACATAATGAGTTTGCGCATACACAAATCATAGCCTTTAAAATTATATTCCTTAGAACGGTTAATGCAAACTATTATAAACAGCTTTTACTCAATCACGCGTGCAACTTGATTAAAAGTTTTCTCTCCTTCATACCGAAAATACTGAAATTACCCATCCATGTCTTCCCATTCGATTGAGAAAGAGGATTTAACTTACAGTCATTGGTCGTTTAGTCTCAGTCTTTTTCTATCAGGATATCGAAAAAAATTATAATGCTGCGTAAAAGTTTATACCTGCATGAAACTAGTATTCCAATATTATTTCAATCATAATTTTGACCACTTTCAACTTCACTTTGGCAGTTTAAGAAAGGAAGATAATCCTCTGCCATTGATCTTGTTAAGTATGAAAATATACACTTCGATTTGTACATTTCTGCTGTGATATTTGTAGTTTGTACTATTTTACTGGATATTTGTGGCAACTAAGATTTTTCTGAGTGAAAATGTATGAAACAAGACAAAATGTTACGTATGAACACAAAATGCAACGGTTTCCGAACCATGTATTTAAATAGTTGTTCATCGATTGACTCCCGTTCTAAGTTTGGCTTATAGGAAAAGGACAGGAAAATAGAAATAAAATTTTGGTAGCTGTTAATTGACTACATCACATTTAGGAGTTTGACAATCGCGATTTTCCCTAAATACACAAATGCAATCAAAGTCTCGTCAGAGTCATATAAATTATAAAACATAGTTGTTTCTTATCTTTCTGAATGGGTTATATATGAATAGAAGAGTGAAGAAGACTTTCCCTTAAAAGTGAAAGCAAAACGCACATCCCTTATAAATGTTTGCACGGTTGTGTATAAATGTAAATATTTAAAGTATAAAATAGCTACGGAAAGTATAAATTTACCGTAATATATAATTAAAAGATAGTTTGCTTTTAAGATTGTTATTCTGAGTTACTTATTATCAAGTAGTAAAAGCTGCTTCATTACAATATATTATTGTTATCTAGTGATTACTACCCAAGATACGCGTACTCATGTACCTTACCGGGACAGAAAAAGTGAAAGTTATATAAAAGGTTGCTGAATATATTGAATGATGAAACGTTCAGGTCCGAGACCGAAGAAAAAGCCAGCTTTAGTTTATACATATATGTTTTACGTTACATTATTAATGATTATTATCGTTACTGTTATACTATATTTAAATTAATTGATATGAATTCGGTGACTCGGCAGATCTAATTTTGGGACATGTGACAAGCAACTGATATGGGGGTTCATGGTTCATGGCAAGAATTCTTTACAAAAAGGGTAGTGTTAAATTTGCATTCTGTATTTTTGGGTGGGCCTGTCTAACAAGACAGTTTTTTCTAATCATAAATTAGTTGTAATAATTTATTATAAAATAACTGCAATGTATAATCACTTATCAATTGATGAGTATTTAAAATCTGAACTCAGAATGGTGCTAATCCCGTAGATAACTTGCCCAGTCTCTTGTTTGCGCATGCTTCCGAGATCTGTGACAAAAATAGTTCCATGCGAACATTTTCTATGCACATTGTCAAAGGAAAGATTTTGAGCATTTATAGAACTGGCAGGTATATTGTAGTCATATTTAATGTTTAAAACAATTCATTTTAAATAATTCTTCAGTCTTGGATAATTTAGGACATTGACAAGTTTAAATTTGTTAATCAATTTTACTCTTCAATTGTAATGGGTTTTTGGTGATACGCAAAGACAAGTTAATAATATATCGTCTGTAGAATCTGTAAGGATTGAGTCGTATAAAATGTATGTTAGTTGGGGGTATAAGTGTCTAGGTTTTTGGTTTAATCATAAAATTAGTACAATATTTTTATCCATGCCTGGGATAAGGACTCTGTAAATTGATATTAGATTAGATGAAACATGCATTACATCATAATTTTTTGTGTATTGTTGATGATATGTTGTGGTGGGACTATGTGCAATTGAATGAAATTTTATGCTGCATAATGATGGTGATATTGGTATACAAATTTGAAAGGAATTCAGTGTAATGTCACTTTCAAATTAGATTGTAATCAAATTTCATCACATTAATGACTTGACATAACCTTTATTAGTCCAAATCAATGTGGGAAATTTCGATTTGACCTTTACAACATATTACTTTAAAATTAATTACTACATTCAAGAGGGTTTGGTAAGAATAATTGCTATTTCCTAGAAATTTTCTCGGTGTTGGTTTAAAAAAGGAGTTTGAAAGGGACACATACAAGTTGTTGTAACAAATTTCATCACAAGTAGTCATCCGAAACACGAAAAGTATTTCAAAAAGTAGTAAATTCAATTTGGATATTGACTGCCAAAAATGAAGCTAATGTGGTGATTTATAAATATAAAACGTTAGTTTGAAAAAGTGATACAAAGGTAACCGTTTTATTATCAACCGTTCACTAGTTAGTAAACCTCCAAAGATCGACCAGAGACCATATATTTCTGAAATGTAAAAGCTTTATGAAATCCGTGTAACATAAATATTGCATAAATGTTAATGGCGATATTATCGGAATAGGGCGCAATCAAAATCTGAAAATGTTATCTGACAGTAATTTAGGCCGATTATGTGTAAATGTATCAACGTTTCTTACGATGACCCTTGTTTTTGTGATGAAAAGAGTTTCAAGTGTTTCAGCCTAATAATACTGTTTAAATCTGGGGAGAGATAATAAATATGTAAATATTTTACTGTATTACTGTAAAGAGTGAGATATGAATAGGTACATCCCTAAAAGTTTTCATAAATATGATATACTTGTCTAAATTAAAACTTAAAACTTTCTCTGGTGTGTATAAAATAGGATTTAATTGTGTAGCATTGTATAAGTTTGATTATGTATGCCTTGTTCCGTAAAAGTTTCTTTTTGAAAGCATTTTTGAAAAGTGAAAGTAATATAGCTAAAATCTACATTTTACTTTGTCAGTTTAATGTTCTTTAAGTGAATTTTTGAATGTTGATTTTGATGAATGCTCATGACTTACTAAAAATAATGTTATTATATACCTTACTTATACATTTAGTTTTTTCATCCAACTTATATTATGTAATATCGTTGTGGTTGGATGTCCCAGTGTCTCATCACAAAAAACAACCAAGAATGAAAAGGATTATCAGTAGTAATAAAAATATATACAAGAGTTGTATCTAGTGTTAAAATTTGTTATTAATTAAAATAGTCATGAATACCTTTGTAAGGTAACAATAATAACAATATAGCTCATATATTTTACTGTTTTCTATATGAAAAAATACCACATGTGTGGTACATGATAAAAAAAAATTAATAGAAATAATCTGTAAAGTGAAAGTGGGTCTGGATTTTCATGATGGTGATGGATTTACAAAATGCGATTATGAATATTACTGTATTTGTAATTTTGTTGTTGTTATATATTTTAACAATAAATCTAAACAATATACATTACATCATATACAAATGAATTGTGGTTGGCCAATGGTGACAGTGAAAATCATCACACTCAATGTACGCCATTACTGTAAATCAGTCGTACATCAATTATTACTTTACATATTATATTATACTAAAGTCTGTATCATAATATATTACTTTCTTAATAATAATTTATACATAATTCATCAATTAAGATAATGTTTCAAATATTTAAAGGAAATAAATAATAAACATAAAATCATGTATAAAAATGTATGTATTGAAAAACGATCACAAAACATTTATTTTCATCACAAGTAGTCTATTACGTTCTTACACCTTCATAATTATATGTTCCCATAAACTGAAAATAAATATGGATTACACACACTGTTCAAAAATTGAAAAGGATTTAAACAAACTTTCATCCATATATTAAGGTACGTACTTTCACTTTCGAACATTATTCCTCGTCGGAATAGCCAACTTTCCATTCTTGCTGCTGTTGTACAGCTATTCCCTAAAAACGGGGCAATGAGAATTTCAAAAATTGTTAATTATTTTTTCAATAAGTAGGAAGTAATTTGTTGTAAGTAACTTACTTTCTTTAGACTAGCTAAATTAGTTAGTATGGCCTGCTTCTGAGGAACATCCTGTTCCCCATATAGCCATTGAGCTGTATGCCTCCGCCTCTCCGTCAGCAATGGATCTTTATACTCGTCCAGGAAGTCATCACCGGACGAGTTGGACGGCAGTCGAATGCTAAACTCTATAATGCCTTTCTCCGACAGCTCACTTTCTCGTGCAGAAAGCTGTTCTTTCACCTCCTTTCTGTTTAATATGCTGGCAATGAATGCTTCATGTTTGTGAGCGTCAGTAGTACCCCGACTACTTGTGGGCATTGGAGAAGGTCGTGGGGTCACTGAATGAGATCTAATGCTTAAGCGTGCACTTGATGGTATTTCAATCTGATCCCTATCACTGCTACTAGGGTAAAGCATGACAGGTTCTAGATTTATGGAAATACGCCCAATATCAGCTTCAAATGACGTTCTAGATCTGGCAGAATCACTTTCATTAAAATGTGCAGTAGTACCATTAGACGCCATTATTGCACTTAGCTGACGCTGCTTTATTCGTTCTTCAGCTGCCTCAAACAATCTAACCATTTCTGGGTTACTCCTGTGGGTAACCGCAATATCTATGTCTATTCTTGCTGCACTTGTAGATGACGACGCTGCACTGGAAAGTCGACTTGGGTTTGGACTATGCAAACTAAAATTACCAATTGGTTTTGCTGGGAGAGGTGTAAGAATATCTGGAAACTCGGTAGGGAGACTGCTGATACGACCACTTTCATCGGGTTTTAAACCCATCTGCATTTTATTAAGAAGGGCAGGGACTGGAGGGGAAGGAGGTGGTTTTGGGAATGTGTGACCAATGTCAGGCAGATTATCTACTCTTTCTAGAGGGCCATCATCTATTGATGAGATTCTTGAGTTTGGTTGGACTTTCCGTTTGTTTTTTATATTTTCCCTTGCTTTACTTGCTTTCACTTCTGGAGCCTTTCTCCTCGGAGATATAGAATTTTTTATCTGTTGCTTACTGACCCCAGCATCATTTGCTTTCCTTCCTCTACTATTGTCCCGTTTCTGAGTAGTTACCGTTGAAGCTGTACCACTGCTAATTGTTTCCGTTTCAGTAGTCCCTACAACGGGATCTTCTATAATAAAGCTAGAGCTTTTAGAAGCTTTAATGGGCATCTCATCGAAATCTCGTTGATGAATGAAGTTAGTTTGAGCTGTTGTCAACTCCTTCCTGCTTGAGTTAACCTTACTCTTAACGGTGGTATCTCGCCCACTATTAATTTTAGCGAAAGACCGTTCCTCCCTTGTGGATTTGTTCGCTTGGGCCGTGTGATATGCCAAATCAGGCGATTGAACGCCACTTCCACTACCCGTGGTTCCACTTCCGGTAGATCCACTACCCAAGTCCCGTCTAGGTAAGAAGGGTGTCGAGAATCCACTGCTTTCCTCACTCGTCCCTAAAACATGTATTCCAGCCACACTACCAAAATTTTTGTCAATGATGTCCTTAGTTTTTCTGTCATAATTCAAGTGAGTTTCACTCTTTGCATTTTTCAGGGTCTGTAAGTTTGAACACGGTACCCTTGCATGACTCCCTTGTCCACCTCGTGTGGATGGAGGATGATGCTTATCATTTTGATAATAGTGCGTATTGGTTGACGTAGACACGCTATCCGTTTCAGTCTTATCCAAATGCATGGCTTTCAACGGAGCAATACCTCTACTACTACGACGCTGCGGACTACTACTCTCATTCCGCCTCTGCCTTATCCTATAAAATGGTATACTAACATCTTCTGACTCTGTCCCAGTATGATCCCCTCTTGCCGACCTTTCTTCCTCCATTCTTTTCAACCTCTCCTGTCTCCTCTTCATACGACTAACATACATAGGATCCTTTTCAGACTGTTTTACATACTGCTTCTTTACAGGATTGCTTCCCCAACGGGGTCGCTCCTCAGACTTTTTCTCTTGCTGCTGCTGATAAGAACCCTTCTTACTGTCTTTGCTACCTTTCTTCTTATCTAGAAGGGAATTATGGGAGCGAGTCTTGTCACTGTGTTTACCACTTCCACATAAACTACCACTACCACTACTAATACTACATGAACTACCGTCTGAAAGCTCAGTCTGCGTTCCAAACTCACGACTGGAACGACAAAAACTTAGGCTACGACTTCGCTGAAATGAGGGAGTTAGCGTACGCTCTTGTTCATACATGGGATCACTTGTGTCTGTCATGACGCTCTGATCTTGGCGACTAAAACGCTGAAGGGGATGATGATGGTGATGGAGTGTGGTACTGCTGCTTTCTGTGGATTTCACCTCCTCCTCAACGTTTGCCGTTACAACCATGGCGCTTTGACGCTGAACGATTTCTATATCCTTTTCTTCCGCGGAATCATGAACTTGGATGTGGGCTCGTTCAAGCATTGTGGAAATTTTTTGATTTTTGTTGTTTCCTTTTGTAGGATCTGATAACTCAACTTTGGAGGTTTCTCCGGTGCTTGCATCCTGTGGATATAATTGACACAAAGTAAAATGACATTGACATTTCAAACTTTAACCTTCCAGTCGTATCTCGGCATGTATTTGCAAATATTTATAATGCTTTCTCCCCAAAAACATACTTCAATACAATTTGGCATATCCATATTTACAGGCATTCTTCCTCGTTTCTCCATTTCCAGCCTCTGGAGCTCAATTTCACGCTGCTTTGCCATTCGCATCTCTTGCTCACGCTCCTCCTGCAGTTGACGCTCTTTCTCTTCTTTTTGCTTTTGTTGTCTTTCTTCAATCTATAAAATTGCATGTCAATATGGTTAAAGTATATTAGAATTATCATTATTCTCCATAAAGTTTTTTAAACTTCCGACAAACATTTGTTTTTATGTGTTTTGCTGGCTATCGTCAAATACTCTTTACTATAAATCTGCGCTATAAAATAGTCACTAAGCCATATATCATGAAGTAAAAATAAATGACGATTTATGACCGCCATCCCGTTATAAATTGACATTTGATTGCAATAACGGAAATACAACATTTTACCTGTAAAAATACATAATGCATAGCATGGAATATGTAGATGTAGCATATTGCATTGATATGTATCTATAATACATTTAGCATACCTGTTTCTTGAGTGCTTCCAAGTGTTCTTGATTAGCCAATCGCTTTTTCTCCCGTTCCGAGAAACTATCCGGGTCAATCGGCACATTCTGACCTCGAGCAAAACTCCTGCAAAAATATTTCATACTATGCATGTAAAAAAAGAAATCACATCTCAAATCCGATTCTGCAATGGCAATAATTCATTTTGTTTTGTCGCTCTGATCAAGTAGGTAAATATACACTCGACCAGAATAAAAGAATAACATGAATACATCACCTTTACGAATAAAAGTATATTGTTTGTATTCATATTCCCTATTCTCTTGTAAATCTCCTTTCACCTGCAAGGTGTACTGCACCATGAAAAATTGACCCAACTTTTTTCGAGGTCTCAACTCTTATGCAGCTTTCTCTTCCAGTTGATGGCCAAACATTGCCCGAACATGCAATCAGATCATTACATATGCTTCATACCACACAAAAAACTCAATTTTAGGAGTGTGATATATGTGACCGGGCCGAACATGAGCATTTCTCTTCTTCAAAATCTTTTTCAAGCTGACTTTTTCTAACTATAAATTTTTCATGTGACTTGTGCAGAAACTACCAATTTTTCAAAGATTTAAATTCACTCGAGATTCTCTTCAATTTTTACAAATTTTAGATTAATTGGCATGATTTGATTATAAGCAAACCCACGATTGAAGTAACTAAATTTGGTGAAAGCTGTAGCAGTAAAGATTTTCTACTTTCGCTGGAATCATCTTGGAGCTTATAGCTTAAAAGATATTTTTGATGTTTTAAAATACGTCATTCTTTTTTGCATGTAAAAATATTCACTGTATGAAAAAGTGGGCTATGCAGAAAGAAAGGCCAACGCAATGGAATGCTTAGTCAGTCAAAGTCACGAAAAACTTTGACACCAATTGTGAACGGTAACCTCATTCGTTCAATCAACCAAAACTTTCTTCATATGTAATGTACAACCATGTAACCCTGCATGTCATGCAAGCCCGCAGTATTTCTTGAATACTGCAAACTTTCCAATAAACTTTACCTGTCTCTTTTCTTACCTTTCCGTTTGGGGATCGCCTGTTGGAGAGACGTAACCAGCAACGTTCCTTAGGTCAATCGCACTTTGGTTTAGAGACCGACTGGAGCTCATATTGCTTTTATTCATTACCCCTCCACTACTATTAGGGCCATCCATTCCGTGATGGGTTGCATAGTCCAAGTCATTCACGTAGTCTGGGTCATGGAGACTCGGTTGGGATTTGCTACTTTTCATCCTAGTCAAGCTTCTTTCCAACCACGCTGGTGGAGTGTGACTTTGCCCCGGATGAGATGAGTAGTTAACATTTTCAGTATAACCCCCGCCAGTAACTGTGGCAGAAGTTTCATTTTCTCCAGAGGGTGCACCCCCACCCTTACCACGGGATGAATGCGGGGGTGCAGGCAAATGGGAATTTTCAGAGTCGGAAGGCTCCCAAAAATGACCAACGCCAATTCCACGGTCACCCCATCTAATTTTCAAAACCAAGTAGGTATAGTATTGCTGTTTTAGGAAATACAAAACAAATCTATTATGAATTCATTTTCATACAGTGTATACAGGCAAAATACATTACCTTGGTCGCCTCTCCTCCTTCTCCATGATTTTACGCATTCTTTGCTCTTCCCTTTGCTTTTCCAGCTCAACCAGCCATTGTTGCTTTTCCTACAAAATATTAATTATTTCTGAAGTCCAAAGATACAAACTACAGACATTACTCAAACAAACATTGATAGATCTTCAAGAGTTTACCCTCCTTTCCATTTCATGGTATGTATCAACAGTACTCGCATCAACCCCAATCGTCAAGGAGCTCCTCATTGCATGATTTCTTGGTAAGTTTCCAGCGACTGGACTCCTGCCACCCCCGCTCTCATAATGAACACTACTATAGTCAAGGTTATTCCTAGAATTTCCCTGTGATCTTCCAGACGTCTCAATTGTCATGCTATTAACGACCATATCTTGATTTCCATTATGCTCCGCAATCACCTCCCCGTTTTGAGTATAAATCTGATGTACTATCACTTTGGGCGATGCTTGATTGTGCTCATTGTTTACTCCCCCACGCAAGGATATTGCTTTTTGTACGGTAACCTCTTCCTGAATAAAGCGTTCTCTACTTGTGGGCTTCAACACAACTTCTCTACTCCCACGCCCATCCTCCCCATTGTTATTTTCACTGTAATATCCAGAAGTAAAAGCCTCTTCGTCCACAGATGCCCACATATTATTCTGGCTGGTAGAAAGTTTTCCATGATGTTGGTTGTGATAATTATTGCTATTTTGGTGATAGCCATCCCCACCCCCACCGCTTTCATACATGTAATTAGGCAAGCTGGCTTTCCGTGGATGAACCACACCTCTGCCTGAGTTTTGGGCGTAATGACTATCATTGTCGTACCTATAGTCTTCAGGCTGGAACTCTGCATTGTTCCATATTTTAGCCTTTTGACGAGGCTGTTGGGCAATCGTCGGATTAATCGGTGGCAAGTAACACTCACTGCGTGAATGAACAATAAAAAAGATTAGTCTGATATTGATTAAGTGTTTCAAAAAATGCTGTAATTTTTATTTGTGCAATATACGTTCTCTACATGTCAATTTCATGATGAATTGCTTGAAAGCTACAACAATCGAATAATCTATAACTGGGTTACTGTGACTGGCACTTATTGTCTGTCTTACATATTACCGGTTAGAACATAATCAACAAAACATGTGTTACATATTCGATAACTGGTATCTACTACCTCTTTACTTCCACTTATTCCAGCGAAATTCAGTGAAAGGAGCAGTAAAGCATGCTTGGAACCAATATACAACCCTGCTAACAAAAATATGACCTATATATTGCATGCCTGTTGTATATGGTTAGTCCAATTTCATATGCCACTTTCATTTAGCAATACTGTTTTATGTACCGTAAAGATCTGTGTCAAAGATAATACTAAAAAATTCATTTTATAATACGATACATATGTATGTAACTTGCAAGGCTCATTCATGTTGCTTTCATTACCTTTCACCAAAAAGGGTTTAAAATCCATACAACACATTCAGGCTATGAATATATTCCACACCTACGTACGTGGGAATGCAGGCTAATAGGAGAAAGTTAGAGAAATATTCATATAGCAGTACATAATTTACCAATTTTCCAGCTTTCCCCATCATTTCACAACTCATACGTACATATTCACGCACTTTACAATGAATCCATAAGAGCTCAGGTGGACTTTATGCCATTACGTTTACTAACTACATTTTATACATTTATACGGTTTTATACATTTCCATTCTCATCTATTTTTCCCGAAGCTTGTCTACGGTCATCAACCTGATGACACACATTCGCGTTTTTTACACGTTTCAGTTATAACAGTAGCTATCTTTCATTATTTTTTCACTTTCACTACAACACAATAAAAACAGTGTTTTTATTTGAATACATGGAAAAGTGAAAGTGTCCCAGTCCCAACAAAAGAAACAACTTTAAGTCTTTTATAAAACCTTTTATTTGCTTTATGCATGGTTTTCATCATACCTACTGCTGAGAGGTAGACAAATGTTTGACATATCAGCTATTGTGGTGATATGCTTACAGTTAACTGCTTACCTTGCAGACACTGTCAGTGAGTCAATATACATATAGGTATATTTATTTGCTGTTTGGTTTGCTTTCTCTTTGTTCATCTAGATACATATTACATGCTTTCTAAACTCAGTCATTGTTACAGCTCCTACACAACACAGCTCACTAGAAATATGTTTAGGTTTAGATACATAAAATGACATGACCAGAAATTGAAAACAAGGAACGATTTCGTGTAAGGTGCTTAAATCGATTTAGGTACATACATACGTACCTAAGGTAGTATATAAGCGCATACTTATGTTTTGACAGATAAAAATTAGTTATACCTAGTATATAAATACGCATAAAATGGTGATGTGATGTGTTGTGATGAGTATATAAAACTTTAGAATGAATGAATTTATATTTGCGATATAGCAAATCGCATGTCGTGTAGTTTGTTTGTTTGCATGCACTTTGAACTGATACAAATTTATATACAAAATGGAGAAATTCACTTCCGCCTGCGTCGTTCCATTCATTCTCTAAATAACTTTCACCTGTTTGTTTGCTAGCTAGGTAAGTAAATTGATACAATACATATGAATGATTTGTGTGTGGATAAACGAGGAAACGGAAGTAAACATGCCACAAAGATGGTATTGTTGACCCCATCATTATGCTTGTTTTGAGTATAACATGTCAAAAGAACTATATATAATTAAAATGATGAACTTCTTATTTTGAATGAGCATCTACGTTAAGACTACTATGCTTACTAAGCGCAAAGCAGACCTAACATGTTACAATTAAAAAGTTTTGTTTCTTACCTGTGGGACTGTGAGTGTGGGGAGGGTGAGATCCCCAAGTTGGCAACGTAAGAGGAGGACACGACATTGGTCGGGGATGGGTATGATGCTTGCATTTGCATTGTTGATGAGGGGCTTAATCTACCTGAAGAATCTGTCTGACGACCCCATGGACTCCACAAGCCGTTTAGCTCGTCTACAAAGAAAGCAATATTTACTTTTAAGGTGTCACACTCGCATAATTAAATTATTGAAATTATTTGTATATTGAAAAAAAACGATTTAGTATGATTCACAAAAACAGAGATTTTCACCGTATTTATGTAAATTTAATATAAAACCAAGCCTTCCTATTCTCGTATTGACCAGTCCTTATAAAGAAGCACCATGTACGTATTTAAAATCGTTAGTGTACTTAAATTAAGTCTAAACCTAATGACTTATTTCCCGGAAGAATTTAATGAGGTACACTCAAAGCATAGCTTTTTACAAGTAGATATGATTAACTAAAAACATCCTTCCTCTTCATGCGAATTGAGTAATACTTACCGAGCACAATTTGCGTACTTTCTCTAAACAAAAACCATCGTATGTGCTACTTTTTTTTAAAATTACAACTTTCACTTTCGTTATTTCTTTATGTTGGCTGCCATCCCATATTTCAACTATCCTACTTTCACTTAATGAATTTTAAATGAGCATACAAAACAAAAAACTAGTGTAAGTTAAGTATGTATTGTGCACTCATTACACTCCCCATCCTCATACATACCAGAAATTTTATTTTGGCAATTCTATCATTAAAAATCATCATTTATTTAAGAGAGTCCTACTTTTTTTTAGCAACAGAGGTAAAAAAGGAAAGTTGATAGATATGGTACGCAGTTAACATGTCGCATACATTACTATAAAAAGAAAACTCATTCAGTACGATGGTATTTACTATGTTCACCTACTTTTAACTAGGTACATATCTCATAAAGAGAACGCTTACTTTGCATGTACTACAAAAGGTTCATCGCTCTTGTTTAATGTGTTTAATTTTTCACAAGATGCTATGAAATGACATATAGGACGGGAAAGTTACGAGGATAAAATGTATTAGCTTAGTGAAACTCCCAATAACGATTTTGTATCAGGTGCTTCAGATCCACTCATAATGACATAACCTTGCATAACCTTATCGGTATTGTTCGTATAAGCAACTTTGCATGAATTTTTATGGCAAGTATTCTAAAGCTGTACATTAAAAAACCAAATCTTGCCGATTACCAAAGAAGAGAATATAAATGAAAGATCTTACCTCGTTCTTTGGCCCATTGTAGCTTTTTCTGTTCCAAAAGTGAAAGCTCGGACCGTGCTGTTTTCATTTTATTACTTTCATAATTGATCACGTCTTCCCCAGCCCTACTGTCTACCCAATAGTTCACACGGCCACTGTTTTGCTTATCTATTACCTTATCACTACCACGATGATTACGTTTTAAAGGTTGAGGTATGCAACTATTCAGCGATGCACACTTCTTAGCTGTAACGGCAACAACAGGAAACTCAATCCTGTGAGTCTTTTGATTTGTTGAGTCTGTTGTAGTTGGTGAATAGTTGTTTAATTCTTTTTCACACGAAGTATTATTATTGTAAGCTCTTCTTGTCGCACTGAGCGGAAGAGCAGGCTTCTTTAGTTCAGGAAGAGAATTAGAAACTTGTGCTAGGTTATAAGATCTTTCTTTAAAATCCACGTTTTCACTTAAAAAAGGTCTGCAGGCAAAATTTTGTGGATCTGCAATGCAATAAAATGAATAAGAATGACATACACCGTATTTCCATGAGCAATTTACAGAATGAGATCACACACGTGTGTCCGTATTATTTGGTGCGAGAAATGGAACTGAAATACACACTGTGAAAAGCTACGACTTTCATTTGGGCAGGTAAGCTAAGCTGGTGAAAGGCAGTGAAGGCTTTAATCAAAGCCTTCAGTGTGTAGCAACACCCCATCCTATATGTTTGTAATTTACATCCGATGCTAAAGTTACAGAAACGTAGCTAGGCAGTATGAATGGACAACAAAGAGCTGGACAGCGTACCTAGTCACCTTTTACAATTGACACAACTTTGGCGTTATCAATATACATATGCAACAATATGAATACCTGGAGGGGGCTAAATATGTAGTTCATATACCTACCACGGGCTAGATATGGTTGGTATTTATTGTTCTACTTTTAACTCTTTTATATGCATTGTTTATGCTTTCTACAAAGACGCATGTGTTATAATAGAAATGGATTTCATGGAGTAGTGAAAGTCAGAGAAATAATATATATAAGCGTATGCAGCGGAGAATAGTAACTTGTTAGGTTCACTCTATTCATTGCTAACAAATCCATAAAGTTGGTTCAATGATTGTGTAGACCTGCGTTAAGATTTAAGCAAACATAAACGACTTCCGTTCCACTCTCTCTCTACTAATTTATAGAAATACCATACATATAGCGATCAGTCTGTACTGTACATGTAGTAGAAAGTGTTAGAAACAATTTAACGATTTAATCATTATCAAAAATGTCGATGGCCACCTACCTAGCATAAAACATGGTCAATAATGAAAGCTGCAAATTTAAAAGTACATAGAAAGCCTGACTGAGATATGACATAATGGAAGTTAAAAGATCACGATAGAAAGCTACTCAATGAACAAGATTGAATGGTTATGATTGAAGACAGTAAATTTTCCATGTCAATATACTAAATTCCATGTATTCTCGACAACTCACTGTGAACTAGTTTCAGCTTGGTAAAATCTGGAATTGGATTAAGCATTGGAATCTATGTTAGCATTCGTTCACCACACATGTCAAGTTCAAGGTCGTATAGCGTCAGCCAAACTTAAACTGACATGAGATGATGCTATGCAATCAAGTGTTTATTTTGTCAATTGATTTAAATTCAACATTCATTTTTAGCATCTACACT
>JAHZNG010000112.1:0-52798 GCA_027744375.1 Orchesellides sinensis
CTTCCCTTCAGAATGGCTCTGCATTAAAAGGGATTGGGAAACAAATTGGATACTAGCAATTGCGATCGACAACACGTGAAGAAAATAAAAGCTTTGATGCTGATACTGCAATAGAACAAAACATGACAAAATCTTTAAAACTTTACCTTTACTCCTCTCTCCTCCACAACGTGCCAAGTCCTTCTTCACCAACAAATTCTTTTTGGCAACTTATGAAAGGCTGTGTCCAAGAGTGGTGACAGAGGCTCACTCAACTATGCATAGTCCTGTGTATATATTCTGAAAAATAATCGGCATGATGGCATGTTAGCACTTATCCTCTTTGCTCCATTTCGTTACAATTCCTTGAAACAGAGTTTATAATAAATGCAACAGTCGTCGTTACGCAATACGGTTATGCCCGTTATACCATCAACTTCAAACACTACAGTGCTGTTTTATGATCATACAAAAAAAACTGCAAACCTTGCGTAGACAGTTCAAGTAGATACAGGAAATAGGCGAAAAATCTAAATGATATTCTTCTCAGAATACCTTTTTATTCTTCAGTAGGCACAACCCACTTAAACTCTTTTTTCTACTTGTGTACTTTAGATTGCTTCAGTTCCGAATCTTTTTACTTTATCTACTTGTAACAGTATGCGCTCCCACGTATATTCTTTCGTAGGCTTCTTCATGGTCCACGCTGCACATCCATATCAAAGACTTCGCACGAAAAACGCCGTTCCACATCAACTTAAGCACATTACACTTAACCAATTTTTCATCTGACTATTCTTCAAAGCTCACAGTCAGGAGTCGGAATCGCAACCACACTTGATTCCCGTCTTGTCCCCATCGCTTAACTTTCACCGTCGAAAAAGAAGCAAACTGAAAGGACGAGTTACACATCACATTACACAAATTCAACTAGATCACCAAGTCTCCCTGTCAATTCAAGTCTTCTGTGGTCCAAACCGCTTTCATTCTTCGTCTTTGTATGTTAGGACTGAAAGGGTTTTCTTCAAGAATGTTTTCGCTATTTTGCCCAATTGTATTTTCTCCTCTCGGGGTTATTCCTGGCCCTGCAGTCACGAAAAGGAAACGCAGTCATGGAATGAATGAGGCATGCACATAAATACAATCCCATGTGATGTCTTTGTTACAATCCCGTTCCCATCAAATTCCTGTCATTTTCAACAAGAACTTTTCTCCATCCATTTTTGACGTTCACTCCCCCAAGTCTTCCGTTTGTACTCCATTATTTACTTCTTTATATAAACTTTTCAAGATTTCTCAAGAGGTTATTAAGATGTGACGTGCTGAACTGTATCGTAGATGTGCATGATTGCTACTAGCATAAACTTTCAGTACAGTTAGAGCTATAAACTTTTGAAAGATGCATGTAAATTCAAAGAAGTATAAATACCTACAATTTACATGCATATATACATACAATGTATCCAACCTAAAATGAAATCCACTAGCTACTATTTGAATTTTATGTTTAGCTTTTAGTTACAAGAGATCCTTTTTGAAAGTTAGTAGAAAGAGCAAAGAGAATCCATATAATATCTGTGTGTATACATCGGATTGGCTCAAGCTTTCAGGGCAAATATAAATTGGAACTCGTCAATTTCCACAGAAGTCAAGTAAATACCTACTGAACATTTTAGTAGCTTTCACTGTGTTCCAACAAAAATACGTTCTACTTAAACTCTTTCTCTCTCATTTCATCCCAACTCGCATTTATTTGGAGCACAGGAGAAGTAACGAGTCATTTACCGTTCGAAGAAGTCACATTTCCTTTTTACTACGCCGCTTTTCTCCCAGAACACACACCAAAGCAAAGCATGTTCACACATTAAGTCGTCTCCACCAAAATGGAGAGGAGAGAACGGAAAACCTCTGGCTTCCTGTCTTGACTCTGTTCAAGTAAACTGGTTGTACGTGTGCATAGCTAGTTGGGCTGCAAAATACAATTAACAATTCCAACCTCGTCTTCAAATGTACTTACGTTGTTACACATACATAGACATTCGTATAACTGCTTTATAAACTCTGCCTTGAAACTTTTTCAGTGAGAGAATATTCAAGTGTTGATAAGAACGGATTAATTTTAAAAATATCTCATTGGAAAGTAGTCTTTAAAATTTAGTTCAGCTGTGCTCATTTTACAAAGCAATTTAGATTGGATATTTGTATTTGTTAAACTATCCAATAAAAGTTTGCCACTATCACCCTTACACATCTATGATGAAAATTTTAAGACTAACATAGTTTAACAGACAGTACCTTGGAGTTGGTGCATTTAGATTGATATTTTATAAGTCATGAAAGTTGCATTGTCATCAGAAATGTTTACAAATTTCATGGTGACTTATTCATTACTATAAGGTTTAGTCAGCAATTCGGGATTTCAGTGTGGCTTACATATGTTCCTAGCTTTAAATAAAATTGTGTCTTAGAATTTTAGGGAAAATATGTTTTGCGAATGATGCAAGCTAAAATTAAAATTGGCATTGCTGAAGTAATGAGCTGATCCGATGATGACTGTAGCAAACTCTGGAGACGAAAATTGAGGAAGGAGTAGAAATTGGAGCAATAACATGCAGACATACACGTCAATTTAATAAAAAAAGCTTGCCTTGCATTTAGTACGCATTAGATAAACCTACCTGTAAAACTGTAGTTTTATTAATAGTTTCAGGAGGATTTGAAAGAATGAATGCGTTGTAGCAGAAAAAATAGTTATTATAAATTATAACATTCTACCAATTTGAAGTCCTATCATTTGGAGCTGTCTTAAACAGACTTATCACGAATCGCGGATAGCAGTCTTGCAGCAGCAAACCGACCACGATATTACAACAAATATTGCAATGAGTCGGATATTTTTTATGCTGTCGTATTACCATATTTAGCGTCTGCCCGTGGGACTTTTGGTATATCTCATAAACTGTACTGCTATAATTATACATGGCAAACTCTATTAATTGACTATAATATGCAAATTATGCATTTATGAGGTGCATTACATGTTGAACTTGTAAATTCAAGGCTACACTAATTTGCAATTTTAAACTTTTATATATGACACATGAAACAGACATCAGATAGAAGTATGCTGTCTACTACGCCAAATTTTACGTTTCCGATCCTTTAAATTATTGAACAAAACTGACTATGCAAAGGATGTACATTTAAACATAAGGTATATACGTGGAGGGTATAAAAACAATATGCATACAATAGAGATTAAACAAACTATATTGAGACTTGGGACTAAGTTTGTCTCTCAATCTCGATGAGCATGTTATACTCACCTTTAAAATTTCGACTCAGATACTGAAACTGAAGCATAAAGACATTGTCACAGGCAGACTTGATTGTACGTTGAATACTTAATGTAACAGTAGCTTTTCAAGGTTAAATATTAACTGAGTCTCGGGCGAATGAATACGACTAAAAGGTATCTGTCCAACCGAGAAATTTTTTATCGATTAGTATTAAACTTAGCATGTTACATAGTTTTTGAACTTACTCTGTTTTTCGTCCAAATGCGATCACTTGAAAAAGTAAGTATTAAGCTAGTGATAGTTAATTTAAACTAAATTTTTAAGGTAACCCATTGGAGTATTTATTTTATTTTCAAATGACGCGTTGTCTGGTAAAAAGGGAAGACTGGTTCATTTTGGCAAAATCACAAAACTAATGAACATCTATAATTGAAGCCCTGTCCGTAAAACTAGTCAGTGTAAACAAATTAAATGTTTTAATTTGCCAACAAATCCATCACGCTGGAAAGAAGAAATGATTCGTAAGGTTTGGCCCTGTGCCACATTACTCAAGATTATTTGATAAAATGCGAAATCCTGCTCAATAATGCAATTCATACAAATCTCATGTAAGAAATTAGAGTCATTGTCACATTCCCCAACAAATGATTATGTAATATTATGTCTGCCTGGCTGACCAGTATCATCAGCCCAAGAATCTCTATTATCTTGTTTCTGCCTCAGCAAACTACTCACTTCTCAAACTACTTACATTATGGTTCACTTCGCTTTCATGTTCATATTACTCAATAGCATCAGGGTTTGTTTTAGAATTCAGAGATAGTATTAAATAAATCATGTTTCTTGTTTTTGCCTTGTTGCAATTTCCATGTAGCATTTTGTATGTTATTACGGAAAGGGTAGATACAATTCTCAGTGTAACTTGGTTCGGAACTTTAATATGCACATAATCTACACTATGCATGGTCTGAAGGCTTCAAAACAGGAAGAGCTACCTAGTTGCTCCGAATCCGTCAGTTTTATCCGGTCTCACTGGAGCTAAATTTTTGATAAAGGTACTAGAAGGATAAACATGGTATCCTAAACCGCAAATTAGTTTGACCACCCTAGAAAAAGTTTTTACTTTAATTAACCCGTGTGAAGTAAGTGTATCATAATTTTGGTAGCCAAACTGTAGTTTTTACGCATAGGATGTGCATGAATTTATTTAGTTTCTTTTTCAAAAAGTTGAATTACATAAGCAAACCGAAAAACAATGTGAAAGTAATCTATTCAAGGTTGCAACATATGCGTAATAAAATATGTACCTATATTAACTCTTGTGCAAACCTGAACTTAGTGTTTTATAACATACAAGTTTTAAAACTTTTACTTTCACTCGCACAATACATCATCCTTTGGGAGCTTTCAGAGAGCAGTCAAAACAAGTTTCTAAATTTTAATCAATACACGCAATTCAGCAGATCCACTTCAAACTGAAATACTACCTGAAATATGATACGACAGTATTTCTGTTTTTCAACAAAATGTATTCTGTCAAATAACCTGTCGTATAACACAAATACACACAAGTAAATGCATAGGGTTAAACTTCAAGTACCTCAACCTACAAAATATAAATTATTTCCTACAATATATTAAGTTAAAGCCATCCATTGCATTGCTTTCTCTTTCTATGCAACAAAGAGATTGTTTAGGAAAAACCTATACGCATTCATTGAAAGCAACAAGCCACACAAATAAACACTACTATATAGTACACGATCTCTCCATCTCTTTTAGACAGAAAATGTAAGGTAGGCGTACAGCAAGACAAGTAAAGCTATCACGAGGCGTCCGCTCTTCACTGTTGGCTCTTCAACAAGAAGGCTCCCTTCTTTCCCTGTGTGATGCTGCTATTGAGGAAGTGGATGTGGATGGTGGTGTGGCGATGATGATGATACATATTTTGGTGATGCGATGCAACCCTTTTCAGTCTGCTTTCAAGTCCCAGCAGTTCAACTTCAGTTGTAATTCAATAGAAAAAGAACGCACAGTATATACATAAAACAGAAACACGGCACAAAATAAAAATCGTCTTAATTTACAACAGGCATCCTTCCAGTTTGATATATTATACAGAAGAAGCATACCATATTTATGTAGGTGTGAGTAGAAATTGAATTCAGTATACTTATCTGATACTTACTTGTTGTATACCTATGTACAAAAGTCATGGCGTCCACACAAGCACGTACGCACGCACCTACACACACGTTACAGATTGTTTTTAAAAATACATCTTCTTTCCAGTGATTCCATTCCGGTACGTACAGCTCTGTAATACAAAACGAATGTATTAAAGTTTCAAGAGAAATTGGACAGGAACGTGAATTGGAGTTGTTTTCCGAAGAAGCACAAGCAAACAAGTGAATTATCATGAATTGAAAATTTTAAGTTTTCACGAACTCACTCCATTATTACTTTTCGCTCTCGTTTTTCCACTTGTTCTTTTAATAATATAAAAACAACAATAACAGAGTAACAAAAACTAGAGAGCTGCTTTCTACTTTCTACACGTAGCAGTTTTTTGCAAACACCAACTGAAAAGCCCAGAAGCAACTTTTGTCCTTCTTCAATGACATTCACAGACGACGATGATGATGAGGAACCAAAACTGGTAAGAGTACTTACTCTATTTGTTAATACTTCTTCTCCCTCTTCATCTCCCCTTTTTCCATGTTAGGCGAAATATATCAATGAGTTGATTTCATTCTTCACTTCAATTTAATTTTGCTTTGTCCCTTTTTGAATTGTATTGTATAAAGAATGTAATATTATTATTTTGGTTGGGGAGACAAGTTCGTCGCGTCCATGTAACGACGTACTTATTACGATTGAACTAGTGAAATTGAGTAATAAGGAATGAGGAGTGAAAGGCAGTGGACTGAATCGACTTGAGGCTCGTTCTGCTTTCACTGCTTTCTCCTCTCTTAAAAGTCGTTTCATCGTATAGTCATTTCAATTATCAACTAACCAAACAAAAAGTCAAGTGAATAGAATTAGAGAAATGTAGAGAAAGTAGTATTAGTTGATGCAACAACATCGCAGCTAGAAAAATACGATAGAATGATTTAGAGAAAGGGAACGAGTGAAATAGTTTTCTGGCTCAAAGAATTGTAAAGAAATTTTTGCTTTCAGGCTAAATAAAAACTGAAGAAGCTGGTAGAAAATGGTATTTTGGAATAAAGAGTTGAAAGTAGAAAACAGTTGAGATAGTGCGGTGGTGGCGGTGGCCGTGGTGGTGGTGAGTGAGTGAGTGAATTCAGGGTTTAAGAAAAACGTATATGTACAACGAAGGTAACCAGACTACTTCTCCTCCAGGTCCAGTCAAAATGAGAAATAAGGACCTGAAACCAAAGGGAAAGTTACTACTTTTACCCAACCCATTTCGTCTTTTATACTAGACTTGAGAAAAATACGTTTTTTTCTGTAAAAATACGCCTGGCCACTTCGATTCTTGTTACTTTTATTGTATGCCTATGTGAATACTCTTCTGAACTTAAACAGAGAGAGACAAAATATAAAGCCTATAATTTCTTTACCTATTCAGCCACTAAGATAGCATATTTTCCTATTTTTTAGATAGTAACTAACAAACAACTAACAACTTTTCCCTCTTTACTCTCTTGTCCAGGTTTCCTGTGACTTTTGTACCGAATGTGTACGTATTATTTAGGAGTCCATTGTACTAACTGCGAATCCCATAAAGGCCCATTCGTTTTGCTCTTAAAAACACGTAGATGGTATAGAGCACTAAGATAGAAAGTATTAAAAACTTGCTACCATCCACATAGGTAAATACATTGTAGTATATTAATTTCTAGTTGTGTATACATATCTCCGCTACTTCCGTAATTTCCGCTGCTCCTGCTGCTACCACTTCCACATCGCCGCTAACAATAAATGCTTTTCGAACTAACCATGCAGATAGTCTAAATCCGAAAGCGCATCATGCAGAGTTAGAAGTCGCCCAAGACCTGCTTTTTATATGTTTCTACAAATTATAACGTTATGCTAAAGTTTCATAAGCATTGTTCCCCAAAATGTAGACATAGAATTCGTTGTTCCTTCTTGATACAAAGTCTGCGTAACGTGCATTTAATGTAGCAGAGATATTTTAGATGGTTTGTGCATTTATAAAAGTCTAGAGATAGAACGATTTGTAGACGATTCTTTATCTTATACGTTGATCTTCTTAAACTTTCTTTTTCGATGCATCTGCCATAATCTATCTTTTCAACTAGCCAAGCACACCATAAGTCCACGAAGAAAAATGGAATTCCACAGATTGTCAGGAAAATTCCATGAAGGCAAACCCTAAGAATTTCGTTTTTGTTATGGAGAAAAATCTGGCGCGACTGTGGTTTTCTGGTATTGAGTTTTTCCCATATTATGTATGAAAATACTGGTGGAGCAGTGTGGGGAATCATTTTGATTCTATATCTTTTAAAGTCACCATTTATATATTAGAGCTAATATTACTACAATTTTTTTGTACCTTACCATATTATACATCTGTCTTTATGCAACTGATATCGTATTAAATTGCTATGTTAGATAGTATCTACGAAAACCTACAGCTCAAGATCTCTGTGGGAATGTCCAAAGGACAGACCAGTGAGCCTTATGTTCAATCAATTGATATCTCGTTAAAGCAGCGAAGCTTCAGCAGAGGAATTTCTAGATACATACATGATCAGATCAAGCCCAGCAAATTGCAGTTTCCAACTGGCAGCAGTTTAGGATTCTTGTCCGGCCTGGTCCATAGTTCTTTTGCTGAACATACACAACCTCCTACTTGTATCATAACAAGCCAGAGTAAAACTAGGTATGCAACCAAGCATACTCTTGTTTCCCCTCAGTCAGGATTAAGGACTCTTGGACAGATTCTACAGTGACCTTCCCAAGATCTGTTTTCCTAATTTGTAAACTATTTTTTCAATCAAAGACCAAAAGTTGAATAAAGAAAAATGACCAGAGAAATGTGAAAGACTGGAAAGGTTGTTAAACGTACGTGTATGTTTAAACTAGAGAAAAAAAAATTCTGCTGGAGAAAGTTTGTGTTGAGTACAAAAAGTATAGAAAATCCATGTTTGACTTTCTTTTGAATTATATAAAGTCTTTTCCATCACTTCCTATGTTGTATAAAATACACATGTGGAGCAACCAAGTATTTAGGGTGCAATCAATTCCATAAATCTTGTGAAGGAACGTAATTTAATATGTCATTGGAGTAAATTCGATTTGTCATGATATTTTACTTGTAGGTTTGAACAGATCATTTCAAGTATTTGAGTATGTGTACATAAAAACGAGTTTCCTTTCCTCATTGTTTTATTTGATTCCTCCAGATAACACTGTGGTCTAGATTCTTAGTAAAAAGTACATAAATAAAAGCAGACAGGAAGTCAACTGACAAAATTTGTCCTATTTTAAAGTGAAGTCAGAACAATGAACAGAAGGTATTATCCTCGACGATTTAGTGCACAGGTATCCTCTCGACATCGGAGGACAATGAAGCGGCAAATGCATCCACCTGTCATGTGGAATATCCAGGTAAATAGAGAACGCATGGTTATCTAAAAACTCAGTCGGAATTTTTCTTGTCTCTATGTCTGGTCTCATTTAATAAGCAAATGTGCTTTTGTCAAAGTTTTCGTTGTTTCTCTTTTTGCACTCTACTACCACTATTTTTTCGTTACTTAATTACTTTAGTTTAATTTAAACTGTCTTAAGACAAGGTTTACGAAGTTTGAAAGTTTAACAGACGTATTTGATTCTTCAACTTAGACACTCTGCGGTATTTTGTCTAATTGTTTGTAGTCAGTTCCTGAGTTGCTTGTTGTTTAAGTACTTGTAAACTACACTGTTTATAACCTTGCTTAATTTATGTATATGTGCCGAGCAAGTTCTGCTACAGTTAAACAAATGCAACTTCATTTTTAACACTACTGTAAAACCTTTTTAGAAAGCGTTATCATTTAATGGCTACTCTACTCTAGCTCTGGCAGTGGTAAAAGCTTATTGACTATTTATATAACTGTTCTATACAGTTAAGGTAAAGGATATAAAACTCATCCTGTCTTGTATTCTCCTTTTGGTATTTTTGTGATTTATAAGAATCCATTAACCCACTAGATAGCTGCAATAAAGAGAATGAAAGTGGCTTCTATGATACGGTCATTTTTCAATCGCTCTTGTGCCGTTGCCGTTCTTTGTTGTTTGTTATTGTTACATAAAAACTTTGCTTACCATTACAAAGCTTACATTTTAGATGGTTTCGTCGGCTTTATGAGAATGAGATAGTGATGATAAGGTAGAGATAATCGTTCCAAAACATGCTGGAAATCTTTTAACTTAATAACTAAACGCTCTTTTCTGAAGTCTAGAACGCATATTGTGTCATTGCTGCTCTACTCGATAACCCTTTCGGCGTGTACAAGCTATTAAATTTAAGAAGCTCACATTAATGCATACACAAGAGTTTTGTGTTGTTTACTTAAGAATCATGTCATGCATAAAGGTAGAGCAATAATGATGCTATAAATTAATGCTTTACATTGGATATGTTAAAACCTCTGATGTTGTGTTGTTGATGGAGTATTCTAATTGTCATCAAAACTAGGAATCACAGGGTATTAGAAATTATGAACAGAGGCGTTATGAGATTGTAATATGAAGAAAATGAAAACTAACAATGTCTCTCAAGCGTGCACTTGCATAAAATCTCATTAAAATATATATACATTCAAGTGTTTTATTAATTTGACTATTATATACCTATCCTGATTATTCATATTTATTTTACGTGATAAAGCCAAGCGAAGCTTAAGAGTTTCAGAGTAAGTGTGAAGTAAATTACCCTAAAATTCCCTGCAAAAGGAATATTGGATATTTAATAATTGTATTATAGTACAGTAGTACCATATTTTAATATGAAAATCTAGACAAGGTTTCAGAAAACAATAACTTATTGTTTCATTTGGAATAGAAATTCAAACAAAGAATAAATTGGAAGCTTCATGAATAAATAGGTAGTTTTGTTGCAAATAAATACAAAAAATATAGTTGATGCAACGCAGAACGTTGAAGTAGAAAGTTGGAAAGCCCTACAGACAATACACATTGACATAAAGTATGCTTTCCCTACCGCAGCGCTATTGTGCTCAAATGATATACTATTGTAAAAAAAATCATATGCAAACAAAGTATCTCTTCATTTCTACCTGCTTCCTCTGCACAAAACCTTTCCCAACAGGAGAGCTCAAATTCAGATAATTAATCTCATTTCATCTCCAGTCTACCCTAAATAACTTAGTTGTAAAAGTATAATGTATATAATATGATATAATTTACGTATAATGAAATCATATGCCCGCATGGGTATTCAACGAAGGATTTTTAATCGCTCGTCTTATCCTTACTCACTCTTTCTCCGCTCCTTTTTTTCCAAATACGTCTACATATCTACACCAGATTGCCTACTTCCTTAAAGTTCTTTGAGACAGAAAGAGAATGAAGTTATGCAACAACTTTCTCCTTTCTAGGTATACCACTCTTTGTTTCGCTCGCTCCAAGCGAAAAATATCATATTGCATGCTTTGGTGTGTCAGTGTATTCTCTGACTGTATCTTCATACTATAATTTTCTTACTTGATACAAACTCACACGCACTAACCAAACAGACTTACCAAACATTGGCCACCTTTTTCATCATCAACTCTTTCCTTCACTCATATTTCCTTCATCTTCGAACTTCCTTTTTTTTCTTCATATATTTTTCAACCATTCACTCACGAACAAAAAAGTATCTGAGTAAGTTTCCACAACGCATTTCATTTGAAAGATGGAAAAGCAGTAGACAGGAAGATCTTTTAGGCTTGATTGACAAATGAAAAACATTTTCTAGTCGGAAGTTATAAAAATGGATAGAAATGGATGAAACGTATTGTGTAAAAGCTTTTGTATAATGTATATCATGCTACATCTCGAAAAGTTTTTAGGTTTATGGCTAGCTACTTATGGTTTGAAAAAAAGGTTGCTCAGCGGATCAGCTCAAATTTTATATATAGACTCATTTCCTACCTAGAGAAACTCTGACAAGTCAGCATCTTTTACCTGCAGAGGTTTCCATTTTCACAGATCAGTAATAATGTTCTGTGTACATATTACTCCATTCGATCCAGCGGCAAATGTGCCTCTGGAGATTCTATGTAACCAGCTCTCATCCAATTTCTCCTTCTGTGTGTCTTCAACCTTATTATGTTTCTATGATTTTATTCTTGATATCTAATCTATCCTTCATTGAAAGCCTTGTTCCTTACTAATTTTACTTTAGCTTTCAATTCTCAACTAATCCGACATTGAGAAGAAAGTATAGCATACACACGTACAGATAAGGTTTGCACACTTGGTTGTTACTTCAGCCAAAATGTAGTATGTTCCGTTTGTTGTAAATTTATATGGTTTGGGAATTTGGTAGGTACAAAAATCTGCTGAGTTTTATTAGCGGCGCATCACGTTCCATTAGTCGCTATTATTGATATTGAAATAATAGTGAGTATCGAATCTTAGCAGCGTATTAAGTAACTGTTAAGTCTTGGGAAAAATAGATGGACGAATGTAATTTGAGTGCTTTCCCATCTCATGTGTACGTCAGTGTCTCGAGCTACTTAAAAGAAGCTTCTACTTCTGATCCTTTTTCTTTTTCCCAGTATCGTTCTACTTAAAAACAAGTACATCTTTTCTCATCTTTTGTTCCAACTTTTCGAACTACCAAGTACTAATAGCCTTGTTCTCATTCTGTCTCTGGATAAGTATATAACGCTACATTATCTAGAACCAATTCTCAGGACTATCAAAAGCAGATCGTGCAACGTACATATATTATGTTCATAATATATAAGTAGACAACAAGTAGCTCTATGAAGAGCATGCATGTTAGCCAGTCAAGCTTATTATTAATAATGGAGTTCATGTTGCTGATTAAGAAAAGAACTCACTTCATTTCAGCCAGTTACTTCTCCTTCACCTCATTTGTGAAAGCTCACTTATTTCTTCATCTTTTTCCATAATTTTTTGGTCGAGTACATCCTCTTCTCCACTTTTTGATACCTTGCCCATCCGGAGACCAGTTTTGCCTTGAACGAAAATGATGATAAGTTTGCTTCGACGATTATTATTGCTGCAACCAGAAAAAAGGGTCTGGGATGGTTTATCCTTTCTTTTCCCTTGGCTATATATACCTCTATGCTAGATTGGCGGTACTAAACCATATAAGTCTCAGATGAGTATCTCGCGCCGTAATATCATATTAAGCATTAGATACATTAAGCGGAACTGGGAACAAGTGTATCATATTATATTTTACAGGGATATAAAGTAGCGTTTCAAGTTTTTTCTTTACTTACTTCGTTACTCCCACTTGTGTCCTTAAGATATATATGAGTAATACAAAGATTCTTTGAGCTTTTCCCCTTACCCCAAGTTCTTCATCCTTCTCTGTTACACTCTAATAATAAGACCATTAATCAACGTCAACTTGAAAACTCACCATTTTCTTTGACACAGCACAATCGTGAGAATATCATGTTTCAGCAGGAGAAAAATAGGGAAAGTTTAAGGAGGAAAAGTAGACAGATGGAGGGATATAGTTTGTAGTACGAGCTCAAATTTAAGTGTGTGCATGTGCATAATATAACTGCACAACAAAGTTAGTTTTGTATAATTTTTAGCTTATTATTCCTGTACTCGTTTTCAAGAGATTTCAAATGTAAATATATACCAAGATGTTTTTCAAAAAGTGCTTGTTTAATAAGTTGTAAATACAACAATGTCTTAAAATTCATCGCTGTGTATGTGCCCATATATATTTAAGCTTTTCACATAAACCTTGACATATATTTATGACTCTTGCTCTAATTACTCTCGCTCTATCTAATATGATGAATTTCATTTCTTTGCTTTTACTTAGAAAAGGATCTGTTGTGATGAAAGAGAAATGTGAAATTAATGAGAAAACAAGTTGCGAGAATTTACACTCTCAAGCTTTTATGTTTCCACTGAATTAAAATTTATGCTGACTTCTTTAATTTCGGTCTGTACTTTTGTGCCCAAATGAAGTCGAAAATAACATGATAGCTCAACGTGTAAATTATAGCATGATTTCGTTAAAATCTATGTAAAGATAAACTCCGAAACAAACAACTTGCTTAAAGCAGTATTTAAAGTTACGAAGTTACGAAGTAATAAATAAGATATACTTGTTATAATATTAGAGCTGAGCATCTGTAACCAAACTAATTACTTTCCAATTAAGGCTAGATAATTCTGATGGAAATGCAACATAATTTCGTATTTGGCCCAATTCTAGGAAATTATTTTCGATCTAGACATAAATGAAACTCTTATACTATTTCTATTTGATATTGTGCATATGTAAAGTGTTTCGTTCCACATGCTTCCCTTTCCCTGTATCATAAAATGTACATTAGGACAATATGCTGCAAGCGGTTAAGAGAAATTATAATAAGACCAATATTACGTGTCCCAACTTTTACTGTAAGGTTGTAAAATGCTACCTATAAATAAAGAATGGGGTATAAATAGCATTATGTATGTATGAAGCAACATATGGGTAGTAGGAACCTAGTTAAATTCCATCTTCAGCTTTGCAATAATGAATGATTAAAGTTTATATTGATTTTCTCTCGTTCATATTGCTTTCTCCTCTCCAATTCCCTTCATATAGGCTATGGAAGGTGACAATTTCCTTAATATGTGTAGCACGAGAGTCTAAATTTTAACACATACCAACATACGAACATACTGCTTTCACTGAGTTACATTACAGGTTTTCGGAGATATGGATCAGCTAAAACGCATAGAAGCGTTTACATTAGATACTTTGCTTTGTCCTAATAGGAAGGCCATTCGATAATAGAGCTTATCACTCTAAAAACTTGGACAAAAGTAATATACGCTCTTTTAGTGTAAACACTACAACTCATAATCAATATTAGCAATGAGTATAGCATAGACTCAATATGGAATCATCATTAATTTATTCATTTTGTTTCAATATCCTCAAAACCAAACACCCGGAAACTACACAAGGACTATTTTACACCGTCCCGCTCCGGATGGCGACGAAAATGGACATTTTGCTCATTTACGGCCTTAAATATTAAATTGGTTTAGTTAAACCTTCTATATCGTTACGGTGAATCTTAATTGAAACTGGCCTTAGCCTAAAATAGCTCATTACTTGGCTTGGTGAACAACGGTGAGCCAGGTTCTCAGTTCAGTACAAATTCAAGCCCCATCGAAAACCGTTACCGTTAATACAATGTAATTGAAAACTCACATGAGATTATAAAAGATAGAAATAAATCAATACCAGAAATGCAATATTTTGAACATCAACTCCATCTAAATCTAGTGAGTATTATTGTAATTTTATTTTTAAACAACACTTTAATAATGTAATCTGAGAATCGAATGTTGTGTGTAATAGTTGTATATCTGTGTGTGGGTGGCCTCTCTAATTGTCAATGTTGTCTGTTGTTGTGTGTTTCAAATTAATATGGTGCAATATTGTGAATGTGAGTAAGCCGGTTTGTTTAGCTGTGCCATAATTTTTACACACTGTGTCAAGTCCGTTTCAACTTTATTGGCTCAAGTACAATTACCAGGCTTTGTTTCACATTATTAAGTCAAAGTCAGGCAGAAATGCGTTTGGGATATTCGCTAATGGTAAAAATGTTTCAGACTTGAAAAACATCACTCGAATTTGCTTATATGCATGCAAAAATAATTCAAACAAAAATAAAACTATACGACTCGTGTCATAAATCTTGAGTCGCTTCACTTGATATGAGTTCTATTATTATGTATAAATCATTGAAAAATATCTTTATTGTGATAAATTTTCTGCTTCGGTTTAAGTGTACATATGTAATTTCCTACGACAAACACTAATAATTTTATTTTCTTGTAATATGATATAGGGAGTACGGGGGAAGATGTCCGCAAACTGCCTCTGGCATGCCTGTCAAGCTCTTTGCATTGGACTGGTCCTATTCTCAGTTGGAGGTGTCATGTCATTCCTTGGTAAGTCTTTCTCGTACTTGATAAAGATTCACATTTCTTCTCCCACCATGTTTGACTTTTGGCATATTTTTGACTTGGAATCGTTTACAAGACAAAACTAGAGGATAACATTATGTCAAACAACATTTATCGCCTTAAGACATTGAGAAGGAAAGGGTACATCGAATTTAGTGTTTTCTTCCATACTTTCTATTGGTATGCGGTAATGGCTGATGCCGCAGTTGGCTCATACAGTCAACACAGTAAAGTATGTAAAGCATTCATGCAAACGCGTCTTCCATCTCCATCGTACATTACACATTATGTTACCCTAAACAAAAATGTGAGTCAGGCCGAGCATTCTGCATGTGAAGTAAGCAAAGAGAAAGTTGAGTGGGAAAGGCAAACTAAATGGGAAAAGCATCCTCTGGAGAACATGCAACCCGAACCATTATGACTATCCTGCTGTATCTTCATCTTGCAACTCCAGGCACGCAACAGATGAGAGTCTTGTCTATGTAGGTAGTCAGCAAACACATTATAGCACTAAAAGAAAGGGTCATTTTATGGTACAATTATTTAAAGTCAAGCCACATATAGTACATTATACGTGTGGCCTGACGTGCACACAGGGAACTGGAATCTTTGGTCGTTAACTGTTAAGAACATGAACCATATATCATCATATCGTATGAATAAGGACTTCTATCACTTTTGCTCTTTTATTATAGCAGAACACCTCCATTTTTTCTTCTGATGTTGTAAGGATTATAGATTTTCTCCTGCTTAGGAAGCAACCTTCTTGGTGGAGTACTGGTTAGATCATGAGTTTAAGATTTATGGACGCATGCAAAGAATAATATTGTCTAACACATGGTGTGTGTAATACTGATAACATATCCTTGTGTTTTCCCCATCAAGAAATTGTAAACGATCATAAATAAAGACTCATGGTCACATTTTGCGTTATTGCTACCACTTTCCCACAACACGGGTATGAAATGGGGTATATAAAGGACTCTTTTCCTACCGTCAATGCAACAACGATGATAACAGTCCGATTCGTTTTCTAGACTGATTTTGCTTATCATGAGAAAACCACTTGTAACAGGAAATACAGGTTGATATATACATTTTTAGGGATATTTTTTCATACAATTTACATTATATATAAGCCAAATGCAAAACTAATGCTAAGAAAAAACCTCGTTAAAAAAAGAAATTTCCTATGAAACTACACGAGTCTCTTGACAGTTGACATCTTGGATTCCAAACCTCAATGAACCAAAAGAGACGGAGTAAAAAGTAGGGAGTAAATGCACAGTACGTAAGCCTTTAACATAAGGCGAAGAAGCCAATTTTATGTGTCAGTGAAAGTTTCTTCTCCCTTTTTGTCGCAAGTAAGTACTATTACCATTGCCATCTTCTACCAAGATGTATATAGGCATTCAATGCAACACAGTACTTTTCAGCATTTTTCTATTCCTTTACGTTTACCTCATTCCACTTCTTGTTTTCATCTAATTCACTGTTTTGCTTGTTGTAGTTTGTTTTTCCTGACTTTTAACAGCATTTCTTTGTTCCAGAGGCAAGAAACTAAGAACCGTCTAAAAGAGAAAGTAATAAGTACCACTACCACTGGATTTTCGTACCTATGCACATTTTTGCTTGTACACGTTTGCATTCCCCAGACACAAGAAAAAATTGATTGTTTTACGGTTTACGCAAACAAAACTGGGCCTGTTTTTGCACGAAATACTCTTCTCGCGTATAAAACAGCAGAATATATGTGTAGATATGCAAAAACCCGGAGGTTTACATAATAATCAAAAGCCAAGAAAAAATTTGCTTTTATTGTTCACCAGTGTAATATGCTCAAGGAACAACTAAAGACGAATTCGGAAAAACAAAGAGTAAGGAAACGAACTCTTTGTTGGTGCTGTTATGTTGTAAAGATAAAACCATTGCAGTCCCACAGGAAGTAGTAAGATAGATCAGAAACTTACTAAATGTGAAACTGCATGTATAAATGAATACAATCCTGCAAGTTGTTCGTGTCTCAGCATGCATTACGGCATCCCAAAAGGACTGATTCGTTCCCCGCGTTTTCCGACATCTTCTCTTCTTCTAGAAAAAAATCCAAGTATTTCGAAACTACATAAAAGCACTTTACATTTTTCCAAGGCGGATAAGCAAACTCACCATATTTTCTAAGAATGGGAGACGAGAAAAGAGTGGGAGCCAGGTATTCTCGATTTTTTAGCATGGAAATTGTGTAGACAGTTTCAAAAGTATGTAGATCTTATAAGCTTTTTTGGAGAGTACCGAAGTATTTCGAAACTACGTAAAAGCACTTTACATTTTTCCAAGGCGGATAAGCAAACTCACCATATTTTCTAAGAATGGGAGACGAGAAAAGAGTGGGAGCCAGGTATTCTCGATTTTTTAGCATGGAAATCGTGTAGACAGTTTCACAAGTATGTAGATCTTATAAGCTTTTTTGGAGAGTACCGATAGAGCTTCTTTTGAAGAAAGAAATGTAAAAGTTTAGTAGAGTAGGCTTTCTCAAGTAAAGAAAGATGTACAAAAGGAAGAAGAGTTTTGGGTAAAAGAATGAAAGAAAAATAAAAATCTCATAGAAGTAATTCCTGGCTTTGGTACTAAAGAATAGTAGGTTATACATATACATATAGATACATACATATATGACTTACGGTACCGGCAAAGAAGAATTGAAACCTGCCTATGCATGTCAGTTTAAGAAATAGGATGCATTAGTGACAAGCCTTTAAGCAAGCATAAATTTTTTCTAAAGGAGGTATAGAAAACTTGAAACCCTCGTTTATAATATATTCTACTTCCCGTTTTTCCTTTCTTCATATATTATGCATTTTCCAGCAAATCGGTTTTTAGCCAATCTTTCAGAGACACATAATATACATTGATAAGATGAAGGTTATTTTCTGTGTGAAGTGCAAGTACACCGGTGTAAATCTTTGGGAGGTGTAAGGGGCAGGTAGAGGTATGACGGATATTTACAATACGTTTGCCCATTTTCTCTGCGCTTAAGATGTGTTTAGGGATAGAGAGGTATAAGGATTCAAACTTTTGTGCTAAAAAGAGACTACGCACGACTTCCTTTTTTGCGATGTGGAAGCTGCACTGCTACTGCTGTCTAAAAAGGGGAGGAAAAGGTGATAGAAAATCAATTTGATGGAAAAGCAGTGTCAGGGAGTTGAGAAAATTTTGTATATTGAATATGAGAGGAAAATAAAAAATTGCATCTTACATGAGTAGTATACTGTTTGCAATAGAGACTGGAAACGAGCATTTTAATATCGTGACATAGTCTGTGAAAGAGAATATCATCCTTTTCCTTAAGGGCTTGTTTTCTCGTGTTTCGATATCCGCATAAAATATCGCCCAGAATACTAAACGCGTAGACTATGTCTTACGTTGTTTGAGTTTGTATTGTTTACTTATTGTATAAAAGATGACCTCAGCTTCTTTCCTTATGATCAGCAAAGCACATTGTAGCAAAGTCTTGTTGAAAGTAGGTTATAGCAAAAGAGGAAACTTTAAAATATATTTAATGATGTCTCATCAAATCCGTAATATCAGTTACTGACATCGCCTTACTTATGTCGTTTTTTCTATTGTCCTTTCAGCTGGCATTGACTAAGAATAGGAAGAAAATGACTGAGCTGTAAAAAAGTGGTAGAAAATAGATACCCATATTATTAGCCTACTTTTTTCTTTTTAATGCCTTGTAATATACTAAACCACTTGTACTCCCTATAATTTGAGTACTTTACACTTTTGTAATAGAAGCTGCTTTGCAATTTAAGTACCTTTGAAGAACTGATTACAATATGAAAACGATCATTAGTGCCTTTTAGGGCGCATATCAAATGCATACTTACAGCTTAAATGATTTTGTATTCCATATTCCAATACATAGGTTATAGGTATGTCACGAGTTGTTAAAGCGTACTGAGCTAATAGAAATATTGAATGTAGAAAGAAACCCAACCGACATTTAACGTGAGCCCTCACTCACAATCAACACAGTGATGATATGGATACAAACCTTTATGTATGTATATTTTTAGGACAATAATCAACAATTACTAGCAGCTGCCTATATAAGATAGCTTTAAAGATACCGATAGTAGTCATCATCATAGCGAGATTTTGTAGGAATATTGTTGATACATCTATTAGCAAAAGTAAAGAAAAGAATATATAAATGGTTATTTTCCAAAACTCTTATAGGGAAACCTTATTTTCTGTTTTTTGCACTTTTATGGGATGGGACTCTTTCTTCAGGAAAAGGAGATGAGAAGCTCAGTTCCTTTTCTTTACGTCTTTCATCAATTGGCCTACACTGTTATGTGCGTTTTAGTCGGTTGCCTACATCGTTTCACAGGATTTACCTTTCCATACTAGTCTCGATGCGATTGTATGCGACAACAGTATGAGGCTGTGCTACAATTGTGCAAAGCACTTAACGTCTTTCTTGGCAATGCTCTCTTTGTGAACAATCAAGATATTGAAAGACAGNCCATACTAGTCTCGATGCGATTGTATGCGACAACAGTATGAGGCTGTGCTACAATTGTGCAAAGCACTTAACGTCTTTCTTGGCAATGCTCTCTTTGTGAACAATCAAGATATTGAAAGAAAGAGCAAGCTTTTACTGTACCACAAGCATTATATTCTCAATCTCAATTTTTGCCATTATCATTTCCTTTTGTAAAAATTCTGTTATTGATTGCGTAAATGTTTATGTGAAGTCGTTATTTTGGGGGTTATTTATACTGTAGGCTTTTTATACCTATATAAACCAATGGAGAATGGGGAAGATGATATAGTGTAAAACCTAATCTTGCGCTGTATACTTCTCTCGATGAATTGAAGCTTCAAAAACAACATATTTGTGCTAGCTGCTGTCATCTGCAGTAGGTGACTGATGATTTTGTTCCTGGGCTTCTGTTGCTTTATTAACCACATCGATCGAAGTGCTCAGAAATTTACGAAATTAAATTTTTTTTTCATTTTCATATCAGAACAAAAGAACACTAACCATTATGTAAGTACATTATGTGTATTAATACATTGGTAAGTCCATTATGTGCACATAGTTTAAAACATCCTAACGTATGAAAATTGTAGGCAAAAATTGCGTTTTAAAATTATACTCTATAATCTTCAGAAGTGGAGTAAAATTCTGGAAGAAAATCATAGGTATGATGGTTTAAAACTGCACTAGGTCTAATCATTCTTTGAGGCAAAAGGAAATACTAGCTTTGGGGCACCATGTAAAAAGCATGCCACTAAAGTTATTTTTCAGTACATACACTTTCAAAATTGCACTGCACACATAATATGATATGCATCGTATAAAAGTAAGACCTAAGAACCCACCTATGTAGTATACATATACAGCTAAATCAAGTTCTAGGGAGAACATTTAATTCCTTTGTAGATGTATTCCTTTATATATATAAGGGGTTTACTTGAAGTTTTACTAGTATAGAAAGTATTCCGTACAAAGAACGTGGTGTAATCATAAAGCACATCCTTGTGTAATACGAAACGGGGTGGAATGCAAACAGAGAAAGCCGCTCAACAGTTGGAATAAATCCCCATGTTTGATTGCCTTGAGGCTTTTACTTTTCATTCCTGCTCTCGCTCTTGGCTCTTATAACTATAATATACTACAAAAGGTATCTTTATAAGAGCCGTTTCTCTTCGTCCCTTTGCTCATTCAGGAGAAAGTTTGCGTTAAAATTAATACTGGTGAAAACAGATTTCAGTGCGGAACAAGATTAAAAGACGCAAAATGAATGTTTAAGGATTCGGCTTTCACAGAGCGAGAAAAAGGGAAAAGGAGTTGGCTAATGAAAATTTTCCCTGATTTTTATCTGATACAACTCAATTACGCTTATTGCTCTAGCTGCATTTTGTCCAACAAAGTTTTGACAAAGGTAAAAGTTTTGATGCGTACTGTTTGATCTTCATACAGTAAAAACAGTTATGTCTTTAAATTTTTGAACTTTACTGTCTATATTTTACTTAGTTTTTAAAAGATGTTATGTCAAAAGCAGGTGGAATGGTTTTCTCTGTATGGTTTCATTTCCTCTTGTGTTTAAATGAATTATTTCTTGGTACTTGGTAGTTGGGTACCGATAATGCCAGTTTAGACGGTACTCTTCAAAAACTATCCTATGTTCAATGCAGGAAAGTAGTGTAATGACTTTTTTCTTTCTCTAAAGAGCAGTAAAAGCGATTCGCTTCAATAATTAAACATCGGGTTACCTGAATACTTACATGCAATGACGTAGCCATTATTAAAGCAATTTGTCTCGCGTCTCCCCATTAAGGGAACGCAGACTTCCGTTTGGGTGAAAGTACGTTGTATTTTCAATAGGTTCGAAGGAAAGCGACCATTCTGTATGCATGGCATGACTGTACCTATGTATAAGTACTTCATCATTCATTTACTGTGTGAAGTACGTATGCTTGTGAAATAGCTCTTTATCAGGATTTCAAGGAATACTTCTGAAGCAGCTGAAATATTTTGGTCTTCATTGTGGTATTACTAAAATGTAATGCTATAAGTACATCATTAGCATGATTGCGTCAAGTCAAACCAAGTAATAAGTATCGTTATATGTATAAGAATATATACGATAACTACTGATTTTAATGACTATTCATGTTTTATCTTCCAGGATTCCAGGCAGATGGGGTTCTCAATAACAATGTCACTGTTACCGACACCGTTCATTACTATGAAGATTCTCGGAGTGCCAACATAAAGTTTTCGAAAATGTCCTATGCGGGTCCAATCGTGATGGGCGTAGGAGGTAAAGATTATTTTAAGTAGATCTCCAATGATAATGATACTTTCCAAGATGTTGTATTGTTTCTCATATACATTCTATTCTAAACTGTTGTGACTTTCACTTACTACGCTGTTTTAGCATCCCATTACAAAAATACTTTCTCTGTTACGGTGTGATTGCAAAATCGTACACAATACTTACCAAAAGTACCATTACATTTCAGTGCTCCCTTTTCATCGGGCTCTGCTTGTACGTTCTGCATAACTGTAACTTTCTAAAACCCTACTGAAATGATGGCACTAGAGTAGTCTTCCTGTGAAAATGAAACCTGCCTTGTAGGCAAGATTTTGCTTTCTCAGTATCAGCATTATTCCACGTTTGGCGTGTTTTGAGAACATAGAGAAAAACTTTTCCCCGTTATATGTATACCGAGCAAAAACAAAGAGTAGCTTGGTTCTGGTTTCTTTGCCTGTTGCGTCCCAGTAGACCCATAAAAATGCAATTGTAGACGTAATAATAATCCTTTCTATGTAAACTTTACTTCTATTCGTCGACGCTTTCACTGCTAGTGTTGATATAGGCTTACAACGCACGCTCTCATTTCATTCCTGTACAAAAGTGTTATATACATGTTGTTATGTAGTATACGTGTTCCTGTCAGATATCCAAGTCCAAGTCATAATAGTTCCGTGATATGGTGTATATAGCCAAACCTTCTTTGTCAACTTAACAAAGACGGGAAACAAACAAACGAAACCAGTTTCTGTTTAACATGACTACACACCTTGCATTTACTTGTATTAAATCTACATTGTTCTTATGATCAAATGCTTTTCCCACCGTCACCATTTCCCTGCCATTTGTTCCAGAAGCGAATGTTGTGAATGATATGGTGTAGCAGTGTGAAACCTAAGCTGAAGCATTTTATTGAAATTTTAATACAAAACCCTTATATGTAGATTGTGGAATCCGGTGAAAGTTTTAGGTTGATTCCACACTGTGTCATAATATGATAATATGTACATTCATATAACCCATATCCTCTTCAAATTGCAGCCCATCAAATTTCAAAGCCTCACAAACATGCATTAATCAGAGTTTTCACTTGAAAACACAACATGATAGCACTTTGATGTACTGAGGGCGAGAAGAGGTTGGCTTTCACTTTGTTGATTTGTGAGATTTAATGAAATGCAATTCATATCGTTCACGCGAAATCGCAAAACACAACGAACCACCCTAGGCAAGGAAAACCTGCTTTTATATGTAACATAGCTGCATACATTCAAATTTTAAGGATTTTTGAATAGTATTTGCTTTGTCACCAAAAGATCAACAATGGAAATGTGTGTACGGCACAGTAGGACGAAAGGATTACAGGGAGCTTGTAGTATCAATGTATATTTAATGATACAATTTGTTATCAGTTTTGACATCTAGGGGAAAGATAGCATGACGAAGCTGCTCTTTTATATGTACCTTCTATTTGATTCATTTATCCATATAGCAATAATTGTAAATCCCGAGATTCCTGGATTTTGGAGACATGCCATGTAAGCCATAACCTTCATCCTATTCAAGTCACAATGGCCGTATGTAAAGTAGGCATTACTGAACATGAAATTGCTGTACACTAATAGGGATTCCATGTTTGTTTTGTTATAGTTCACAAGAGCATCGTCCTTCAGAGACTTTCTCCGATCTGAAAATACATAGAATTATAGAATACATGCATAGATAAAGGGACTTCTGTATAACACATAAATATTTAGATAGGTATTACGGATTGTGGACTTATCTTGTTCTAGAAACCCCGTGAATATACCAAACTTCCCTACTTCCTACTAGGTATTTTTCCACATTGTACAAAGGAAAGTATATGCATAGTTCTTTAGAGAAAGCCTGGTATGAAACTAGACAACCAAATTTACTTTTGCTGTTGAATGTCAGTTAATCCGCATGAGACAACATAAATATGATGAATGATTTTCTTTTTTGAGGTTTTATTATAGTTGCAGCATGTGTAATGACATTCGAAGCTCGTGACAGTGCAGCTAAAGTGGGACCCGCAGGTCAGTTTAATTTTTATTCGCTAAGCTACTACTATACTGAACAGTCCTAGCATTAGGTATGTGCAGATAACGACCATGAATTATGACCATACTTTCTGTAATTAAATTTTTCTTGTTTTTGCCTTTTTCAGCGTTTGTGAAAACTAAAAGTACTGAGGAGCTCACTGCATACCCTGTTTTGACGATCAGACCAAGGGAAAGGTCAAAAAGCGTTGATGTTCGTAGCATAGCTGTTCAGACCTTAGAAAATTCCTCTTCGGAGAACTTACACACAAACTATTTTGATAAGAAGAATTTGGTAGAGACATTTCGCAAATTTTCCAGGTAAAAATTTACTACAGTATGCAAAATATTTTTTCCTTTTCTTACAAAATATGATACTAACAGTTTCCATATTTCATGCAGAACTATCCGGAAATCAACATCAAAAGATGAAGAACTACACAAAAGTCCATCAGCACCAAACCTGTTACAAAACATTGACTCGCTAAAATCTAGCCTACCAAACGTTTCCATTGTTGGTACAAGAAGATCGTCGTGTCTACCTAAAATCAGGAACAGAGTTCCCCCTGGCTTGATGCGTCAAGCTTTATCCATAGATTGCTCTACGGCATCCCCTTTTCTGGCAGCTCCAACAACCTGTTCCACTTCGTCTTCTCAACTTCACACCCAACCAAGCACAGCATCTACTACGTCCAGCACGTTAGGAGTCACAAAGTATGCTAGGAAAGGGATGTACAGAACTATAACAAATACATCTACAATTTCTGATGCTTGTTACAATGTGTCGGTCGGTGAAAGTGGAGAAAGTTCCGTTAGTCCTAGTTCGCAGTCGCATTTCATGTCTACATTTTCTGTTGACCGCAGTACGGGAAGCGGAATTACAGTAAAGCAAGCAGGTCCTAGTGGCTCCACAAGTAATTCGGGAACAGTTGATCTCCATTTACCGAATGGAATGGTTACTTTAAATGTTGTTCACACCACTGGTGCATCAGCACTGGCAGGTTCCTCCACGTCGCTGAGAACACTGTCTCCATACCCTAGTTATCAGAGTGAAGATAATAGCTCATCGTTTGACCTTGGATCTGTTAAAAGTGATAGCATGGTAATGCCAAAGTCTCCACTGCTCGGTAAAGCCCCAAGGTACCGATCAGATTCGTTTGGTCGCCCAGCACTGATGAGGCAGTCCAAAGTTGATCACTCTGAAGTATTTTGTATTCATGATTCTGATGAAGATCAGAAACCAATACCAGAGGCTGAGCACGAGTCAGACACTGATACAGATGCAGAAGGAGAAAAATAATCTCTCATACTTATATACCTGACTTTTGAAATAAAACATTATAATAAACAACAGGGTTTACTACCTATAAATTGAAGCCAAATATATGATGATTGTATGAATTTAAGATACAATCCTTGTAAATAAACGCTAACTGAATTTAAACAGAGAAATTACTAAATACAATATACAATTTCTACATGAATGTCCTAACCAAACTTGTAGGAATCTAAATAACATGACAATCAGTTTGCATTTAGCCATTACGTCGATGATTTAGTACGATGATTTAAAACTAAATAAAAACATTAACTGTATAGAAAATAGTAAGTACAACTTTGAAGTTTCCTTGCTTTATTTAGCCCGCACAACAAATCGCTAATTATCATGTCACAATTGCTTTTAGTGATAATAATTTTTTTCAAGGATGTGCTGGACCTGGAAACAATGGAATATGGCCATTGCCGTATTCTTCGACACTCGGGTCATACGCCTGAAACTTATACCTACTATTTTTAAATTGTACAAAATATCACCGTTTTATTAAAATATTGTTTGACTTATTCCTATGCGTAAAGAGTTCCGGTATACTCAAATAGTGAGACTTAGAACCGTAAAAACTGATCTAACGATGGTCCATTTCTTCCCAAGGGATCCTGAGGAAACATAATGCAGTCTTGGGTAATCCACGTATACTGCAGTAATCTAAATAAATCATGAAAAAATGATAAAAATCATGCACAAACCTGCATCGTACGCAAAACTCCCATTAATCTGTACTTCCCTTAACCCTTTGTAAAGTAAAAAGGTTGTGATAATTTATATAATATTTACCGGAACTGTATCGTTTCTCTCCAGTGCTCGTTTTTATCATAGAGATCCCTAAAGTTATCGTTAGAGACGATTATACCTCCCACTTGATCAGCATATTCCACCACAAATCTTTTGCATACATAATAATCCAAATCTTAGAATATTTAGATTCCTTGTTCGCACAACAAAATTGTAATCGACCGTATCAAACTCACAAATCATCATATGAGGAGATTCTCTGTCCACCTGCTTCTCGACTAGGGGTAAATTTTACATATCCATCTCGTTCCAATTCTTCTAATAACTCGGGATCTAAAGATTCTGTTTTCTTCAACCTAAATCTCGGAACGAAAACAGCGATTTCCTTGTGGCCCCGTTTAAGAAAATAATCAATACAAATCTTGATGCCCCTTGCAGAAAATTTGTTTGTCTGCAACATTTTTCCGTGCCTGAAAAAACATTGTTGCAAAATAACTATAACAGTTCTTTTGATTAATCCAAAACTTCATTCCACATTTGAGTTATTGAATATTTTACCCCACTGCGACATTGCTCCCATCAATGACAATCGGCCGCAAAGCTCCCTGCGGTCTTGGAGCAGCACCAGCAACATTCATTACATTAGATCCAGGTGCGACACGAGGAGGACCTTGACCTTGTCTATTCCTCACCCACTGCATACGTTCATCACCACGGTTAGTCACAAGTGGCGTAGACGCAGCAAAGGGTATAAAAGGGTTTACATCCAAACTGAAGTTAGTCGATCCCATACTAAAAGGATTATCATTTACAACCCTCCTCTGCCACGGAGGAGGACCAAGGATTCCATCTTGACCAGGTCTATATATGACTTGTCGAGATTCCTCCCTTGAGCGATTTCTATTCATTGCATTCCTCTGAAACTTTTGTTGTTTCTGGAAACGCCGCTTAGCCTGTTTATTCTTATTATTATTCTTACCCCGTCGAATTTGCATTGAATTAACTGATATCCCAGTAAGCGCGTTTCCAAACTTAACCGGGGATGCATTTCTAGAGCTACGTTGTGAGCTACGACGCATCAAGTTTTTCGCTCTTTTGATTGACCCCTGCATTGAACACAAGCTCAAGCTGCTACCACTATTAGAATTGCGATCACTTAACGACTTGCGCTTTCGCTTAATAAGCCCACTTCCTTGTCTAGAAGATACTACTACCGCAACTACTTCCACCCCATCATCATCAGGCTCTTCTACTGCATCCGGTTCATCCCCAATATTTATCACAGGTGGTTCCTCTTGGTTTGGTTTTGGTTCCACCCTGCTTACTTCACATTTTACCCTCCCTACACATCCTCCAGCAGGGCTATTACTTGTACTTTTGATCCTACTATCCTCCAATTCACCTTCTTCTTGGTCTTCCTGTGAGACATCTGCTATGTCAATGACCTGAATGTCATCACAACCCCCCCCGTGAATTGTTCTCGTCAGGTTCTGAATCGGACAGCACAATTGTCTCGTTCACAGGCTTAATACTTCTCCTCCTTCTAGCCTGCGCTCTACTCATCCTCGCTGGAGGACGAAGGGGTAAACTCTTTCTGCTATTTCTGGTCTTCATTTCTTAAGCTAACGCCAACCAAAAATCTTATCCAATAGCGGAGTCAGGGGATCTTGACCTTATCCAATTCTTTTCAAATTACCTAAAAACAACAAACAACAAATTTATAAAATAATAAAAATTAGCCATCAGCTGATCAGCTGATCATACTGAACATTATAAGTCGAATTATTTACCCTCTGTCAGCTGTGGCGTCTGCCCTCTACCCACCATCGATATTCCTTCAATTAGTTTTATCGTTAATTGTCAAAACTGCAACAATACGCTTTGTTTGATTATCAATCAGCTATTCACAAAATACGTCCAAATATCCTTATTCAATGCTCTTCTGTTTTACTCAAGTGTTTCTCTGTAATTTGCCCACAATAAAAAGCAATTAAATATTACGATTAAATTAAATGATTGACAAAAGGAATTAACTTCAATCCAAACTGAAGTTTTATACGATTTTGTTATGTTATGTTATTAGTTTCCTCATCACAAATTAGAAAGTGGTTATTTACAGTCTCCCGCTCAAAAATTTGTTTCACTGACACACTCTATCTTCATTCATTTTAAATGCTCATGAAGAAAGTCAGTTGGTCCGCTCAGCAGCCAATCAGAGTGACGAAACGGTGCAAACATAGCTTATACATTGTATCTACTACAAGGTATGTGTAGCAGCATGTACACATGTGAGTTGGATGCAATGCAAATGCAAAGTACACCCCATTCATTGAATCGGTAACCCTGGAAACCATTTTGGCCTGTTTTACTTCTGCTGCAGCGAGGCCAAAATGATTTGAAGGATTACGATTCCAGTGAATGGGTTGTATGTATGTAATGCAGTACCCAGAGGCCCAGCTGTAGCTGGACATGGAACTGGGTGATTTATTATGTAAAGAATGCAAGAAAGGATTATAATGATAAAAAAGGAATTTGCTATTGATTGAGCAATTGTGCTTTGCTGGATGGAGGATGGAGTCGACCGGCATGGTAATTAATTCTTTAAAAACTTGTGCAGTCATGCTATTATTGCTCAAGAAATTTTTGCAAGGTCAATCAAATTTGTGGTCTGGCAGTTACGCACACACGGAGTAATTAAAGCATGTAAGGTAAGTTTAGTGTATATTGTATTCATTTCACTTCTTCGATTTGCTGGCGGATATTCAGATTCAGAATATTGAATATTGTTGTAAATTTTAATTGTTGTTAAATATTTTGTAGGGTCGGCTCAAGATTCATCACAACTGAAGAAGGATAACAACGTTCAAAGTTAGATTGGTTGCAGGACATCCATACTCTTGCAGGAATCTAGGCTCAAACATAGCACTTAAAGTCAAGATGTTCGAAAGTTTACCAGTAACATTGATCTCTGCCACGTCGGCTGTTGTGGCCATTTTCACGACGTACTATTACTCATGGGTGTCACAGGTAAGGGATTGTGGAACCGGAAGCGAATCGTGATTTTGAAATAGTATTTTTGATGGGTTTTAGAATTTTTACCATGTGTGTGTTTTGAACTTGTACAGAAACCTAAAGTATTTGGTAGCAGCCAGAAGCTCATGAAATTCTTGGATTCTCATGTGAAGACTTTGAAGGAGAAATTCTATCCGTCTCCAATTTTATGTGAGGGACGACTCCAAACTATACTTGGACTTAGGCAACGGATAACATATCCACGTAAACTTCCGTATGAAAGGGAAATACTTCCGTTGTCTGATGGTGGAGAAATTGCATTGGATTATGCGAAAGTTGATAGTGAATGTGAACGGTAGGATTTAATGATAGATGTAAACTTTGCTGTCAATTTAAATTTGTATTGAAGTGGTTTTATGAAGATATATATTTTAACGTTTCAGTCCATTCTGGGTGCTGTTTTTACCGGGGTTAACAAGTTCTTCCCAAACAAGCTATGTAAGGACTATGGTACAAAAGTTTAACGAAGTTGGAGCTTCGGTTGTTGTGTTTAACAACAGAGGAAATGGAGGCGTTCCTTTTAAGGTAAAAATGGGATGATGACCTAACAGCCATGCTATCATTAACATTAATTATTAATTGGTTTATATGTTGAAAACTATAAGCCATAAAAATAAAAAGTATTATATATTGCTCTTCGTAGACGGCAAAGACATACTCTGCCTCGTTTATTGGGGATCTTGAAGAAGTAATTGCTCATCTGAAGAAAAAATTTCCAGCAGATGCTAGAATAATTGGTCTTGGAACTTCTATGGGAGGGTAATATTTTGGTTTCTTTGTTATTTTGCTGATTTTCAAACAAAAAACGTTTGAAAATTAATTAGTTTATTCATTTAAGTTTTCAGTATAAAAATGTTATGTTTTTTCTGGTTTTCAAACAGTATGGTCTTAGCAAAGTATCTTGTTACCAAACCTTTAGAAGCTAAGAGAAACTTCGAGTGTGCAATACTGATATCGATTATATGGGACTGTGTCCGTGGGTCTGAAAATCTTGAGAAGCCATTCATCAACAAATATCTAATTAATAAGGCATTGGCTGGTGGGTTGGTTCGTCTAGGAAAACAGTAAATACTCAATGCAACTAAAATCTATTATATTTTTAATGTGCTTAAAACGAAATGGTGTCAATTTTAACCTTAAAATCTTTGTCTTGATCTCCCTAGATTTATAAATAATTTTCAAAATGTGGATTTCAAATTTTATCCTAAACAAGCCCTGGAGGCTAAAACGGTTCGGGAATTTGATGCTGCCTTCACTGCTCCACAATATGGATTCGAGAATGTTGTAGAATATTACAAGGACGCAACAACATGTGGAAACGTACACAAGTTTTCAATTCCAGTATTTGGGCTAAGTGCGGAGGATGACCCAATCCAACCTGGGATCCGTGAGAATAAATATCTACCGAATCTTAATCCTGCTCTCCTTAAAGTATTCTAAATTACTGTATTTGTTAATCTAACAGTATTACCGAGAGATGAAGCGATGGCTAAGGATTCGAAATTAGCATTGATTGTCACAACAAGAGGAGGTCATTTGGGTTGGGTTGAAGGATTTACTCGACGTCCTGATCATTATATGGAGCGCGTAATAGGTGAACTGATAGAAGCCATCCGGAAGCACGGGACGGAAGAGATCTCAAATTTATCAAATGGGACGTCTGCGTATTGATGAAATTTAATTACAGACAATCGTAGGAAAGCTTTTAGTAAATTCATGAATACAAGCTTAAATAGGCGTGGTATGTCTATATACAGGTTGGCTTCTTTTTTGCTCTCTTGCGTGATATTTGAAGTATTTACCATTAAAAAGTATTGTTTTTCTGATGCGAAAGTACCATTAAACGAATGCGAGTTTAACAGTCATTACGTACTTTTCTTGGTATTACCTTAATGTGCATGTTTCCACAAAGTATTTTACCAAACTTCAGCTTCAGTGGTGGCGTCTGCTAGTATCAATATGACATTCAACATTACCCGATCATTACATCGCATATTACGACATTTCAGAAAGTTAGCGTTTACAAGCCAGGCCAGAACAAAGTCTGCTTGAATGACAGATTCTGTTTTCATGAAGATTTCATTCATGAAAAAAGATAGAGATGCAGAAAGTTCAAAACAACACAAATACATGGTATCTGCAATGCATATATACAGTCAGTAAATAGATACATATGCAAAGTAGCAACGTGTCCAGCTGGATGTATGGTGTATTTGCTACCCTCTAATATCATGACGAAAAGGCTTTGTCGTTTTTTATGAATATCCATCCCTATTGTAGTAATTATCTATACATATAATGCAAGGACACGGAATCATAATAAAAAAATCTATTGTGCTGATGGTAGCTGGAGGAAGGAGCTGGAGTCGACCGGTTATTAAAAAACTTGTACATTGTCATACTACAAGAATATACAAGGACAAGAAAAGTTCTTGGCATGTTCAATGTCAAATATTTCTCGTAATTAAGAAGAAATTAGGACATATCAGGTAAATTAAGAGTGAAGGTTTAATATTTTATTTATAAACATTTTTAGGATTAGTGATTATAGATATGTATATGTAATATTATTGAATTTTATTTTGAGTTATTGAGTCGGCTCCAGATTCAGTACAGGGAACATTGAAGCTTATATTGTTGGGAAATCCACATTGTGTACAGGGGATTGAAGATCAGATTGTAAATTCCTTCTTTTAAGATGTACGAGAGTTTACCAGTAACACTGATCTCTGCAACGTCGGCTGTTGTTGCAATTTTTGCGACGTACTATTACTCATGGGTGTCACAGGTAGGCGTAGTGTGGTTATTAAGTATTATTTTTGTATAGGTTTCTAAACTTGTAGCATGAGCATGAAGTGTGTTTTTAAACTTTGCAGAGACCTAAAGTATTTGGTAGCAGCCAGAAGCTAAAGGCGTTTTTGGATTCTCACGTGAAAACGTTAGAGGAAAAATTCTACCCATCTCCACTGTTATTTGAGGGACGCCTGCAAACAATGTTTTCACTTAGTCAACGCATCACAAGTCCTAGTAAAATTACATATGAAAGAGAACTCTTCACGTTGTCTGATGGTGGAGAGGTTGCGTTGGATTATATGAAAGTTGATGGCAAATCGGAAAAGTGAGGTTTAAGAGTTTGTTAAGACAGATGAAGATTGCATTGGGATGATTGTTAATTATAAGGTGTGGTTAATTTATAAAGACCATTCTGGGTGCTGTTTCTACCAGGATTAACAAGTTCCTCGCAAACCAGCTATGTGAGGACCTTGGTGCAAAAGTTAAATCAAGTTGGAGCTTCGGTAATTGTGTTTAACAACAGGGGAAATGGAGGCGTTCCTTTTAAGGTTTAAACGATAGACGTCATTAACAGGATATTCTTAGGAAATATGAGAGCGATAAGCAATAAGAATTAGTAACAATTGTTGACTTTCTGTAGACCCCAAAGACATACTCTGCTTCGTACACAGGGGATCTTGAAGAAGTAATTGCACATATTAAGAAGAAACTTCCAGCAGATGCTAGAATAATTGGTCTTGGAACTTCTCTTGGAGGGTAAAAACTTGCATTTAATGTGGTATCATGTTAAATGTTTCTTGCAAACCAGCAATCAAATTATGTATATTACTCTCGGAACAGAATGGTTCTAGCGAAATATTTAGTTACCAAACCTTTAGATGCAAACAGAACTTTTGAGTGTGCAATATTAATATCCATTGCATGGGATTGTGTCCGTGGATCTGAATGTCTTGAGCAGCCATACATAAACAAATATATAATTAATAAGGCATTGACACACGGGCTGCTTCGTCTAGGAAAAAGGTAAGCTCCATCTTGCGAATCTCCATTTCTAAATTATCGATATGAAAAATACCCTAATGTCGCGTACTTGATTTTCGTAGATTTCTTAGTAATTTTGAAAATACACCTTTAAAATTTGATCCAAAACAAGCCCTCAAGGCCAAAACAATCAGAGAATTCGATGCTGCCGTGACTGCTCCACAGTTTGGATTTGATAATGTTATTGCATATTACAAAGATGCATCAACATCTGGAAACGTACATAAATTTTCAATTCCAGTATTCGGATTGAATGCAGAAGATGACCCGATGCAGCCTGGATTCCGTAAGAATTTAATAATCTTTTACTAATTCCAATTCCTAATGCTTTTGTTCAGTTGGTCTCTTTAAGCACAAAGAACAATCATTCGCACATTACAGTTTTACCAAAAGAGGAGGCAGTGGCAGAGGATTCTAAATTGGCATTGATTGTCACAACCAGAGGAGGCCATTTGGGTTGGCTTGAAGGGTTCAGTAGACGTTCTAATCACTATATGGAGCGGCTCATAGGTGACCTTATAAAAGCCATTCGTGATTACGGGATGGAAGAGCTCTCTCAATTATCAAATGGTTCACCGGCGTATTGACAGAATTTGGAAAAATTAAATTTGTAAATTAATTGGTGCTTGAATCTGGTTTAACTACATATATGTATGTAATTTCATTTTGATTTGATTTTTTGCGTGATATTTTGAGTCTGTACTAGTTGTGAACTATGAACTTATATTTATTCAAAATACAAAATTGTATGTTTTAAAAGTATTATGTTGTCTTATTGTTATAACCTTAATATGCAAGTATGAATAAAGCATTTTTTATAACTAATCAGTAAATAGTAAATATATAAACAAAACATCTACAATCATATTTTTGTGCGCCTTACTGCATTGTAATGGCGTGCATTTACTAGTTAAATTTCATTTAGGGTGTAGGTTTTGGTAAAATCACGTGTACTGATTGCCTTGTTGTAGAACATACATACAAGTTTACATGTGTAGACTTTCCTCTGAAGTTAAAACACTTACATTTTGCAACCATTTAAGTTTGCGTGACTTAATCAAAATTCATTGCATGTACTTAATCGAGCTGTTGTTTCAGTGCGAACAAATTTTCAGTGACAAGATGGGCATTTTAGATTAAGTGTGGGAATTCCTTTCTATCGTGTTTCATATCCTCGATATTCGTATCTATCTATACTCTTCTACTACAGACTACAGACTACTATGAACTCACGGACTCAAGATTCACATAGTAATGGTATATATTATACCACTACACCCGATTTCTTATCATTCCGTATATTTACATACTTATACAAATCAAATTAATTCTGTACATAATCATAACATAAATCTCTCTCCACATAATAAAAAGCAATCAGTGCAGTACAAGCCTGGCTCAAAAAGATATCGCTGAATAATTTCATAGAGTGATATTTCATGTTTACCCGAGCTTTTAGTTGGTTTCCTAAAAAAGTAATATTTGCAACAAAAGTAAGAATCATGAGTAGCTCCAAAGCTTCTAGTGAAGAAGTAATCCTACGGTCCTCCTTCAATTTTGTCAAAGAATCAACATTCAAGCATAATGGAATTGTAGAATACCTTCTTGAGAAGGCTGAGGAAAACGTCAAAGGTGGACGGACAAAATGGATGGTAAAGTTCTCTAAGAGTTTTTCGCCAGAAATGCCTTACATACATTAGATAAGTAAATCCTATATAAGCAATGCACTGCATAACTGTTGTGTGAATTGTGAATATATTTTTGCATCGTAGACAAATGCTCTTACGGGGGAGACCACATTCTTTTCTGAGGTAGAGCCAGAAACTAGAAAAATCGCAAGTTTTTTCATTAAACGAGGATTAGAGAAAGGAGACAAGTGTATTTACTTAACATCCGATGTTACACGTATATTTACAGTCATCATTGGGATTTGGCGTGCTGGTGGTTGTGTGGCGTCTTCCTATCCAGAGGATACAGCCGGTATTAATGAATTGATTATTATATAACTGTTAGCTAGAGAAAACATGTATCTTGTCTTGTCACTCCCACAGAGTCAATAGATAGATATGATACCACTTGAACAATAACTTTTTTACGCATACATTTATAGCAATTCACCTTTATGCAATTCCTAAACAAAAACCTGTATGCTTATGCTTGTCAGAATATTATTATCCTTTTTGCCATGCTAGACTGCATTGTAGGATTACACACGTTTGTCTTGTTTGAGCAGATACTTTAGCAGACCGAATCAAGGAATACAAGGCTAAATGGATTTTATGCGATTCTTCATCGGCTCCACAGTGCAGATCAGCAACAAAGGATTTGAATTGGCCAGTAGAAATTATCACGTTTGATGAAGCAGAAGGTTGTACACAGGTTGATGCGATTTTCCAGGATGATGGCTCAAGTATTATTTTTAAAACAAGTGACATGTATTACTTGTACAAAATTGGTTGTTTTATCATTTTTTATATTTTTATTGCTTTTTTATATTTGACGGATCTGTAGAATGTCCTAAAGATGTTAAACATAGCCTGGACGATCCTGTATTGATTCTGAGTACAAGTGGAACCACTGGTCGATCAAAAGGTTTTTAATTTTAATTGCCTTTTACGATAGGATCATTTTAATACGTATGAACTATGCTGAAATTGCAATCGCTAATGATTTAAAACATGCATCAAAATAACGATTTGCACTGTATTTGTAAATAGCTATACTTATGAGATCTTCCAAGAAACACTTAAGGTTTCTACTTGGTTGGACTTTAATTTCATGGGTTATGATTTCTCAAATAGGTGCAATTTATAACAATCGGCAAGTGATCCAGTTTTGCATATCCACGGATGGTGTACCAAGACATAATCCTCGTCCAGCCTTGTGGCTGTTGAGATGTACACATGTTCTTGGAGTTCTGTATCCGATGCGAAACATATTCGTTGGCGACTGGTCAATAATGATGACAGCAATCAATAAGAACAACATCTTCAAGGCTGTTGACACCTACAAAGTAAATTAACCATAAATGTGAATACGTACATGAAGTTACAAAAACAAAAAAAAACGTAGCAGTCAAGAAGTTGTAATTCGTATGTTGCACATCATTTTTATTATCTACAGCCCTTCCTTGCATTTGGCTTCCCGTTGTTCCTACTTCCTTTAGTTACGGACCCAGAAGCCCAAAAAATTGATAGAACCAGTATTCAAGTGGTATGCACAGGAGGAATCGTCATAAAGGAACATTTCTATGAAACAATGAGGAAGCTTCCCAATATAAAATATGTGATAAATGGATTTGGCATGACTGAATGTGGCGCAATCACTACCACTGTGGATATTTCTGGTAGTTCGGGCGAATTGAAAGCTATTGAATATGTACCTCCATTGTCAGTAGGTAATAAAAAGACTGAATGATGCAAAAATAGTAGTAAGTATGCATCTTTTAAACATTCTTTCATAACTGACAATTCATTCAAATAGGCAAACTGTACCCGAACACCATGCTGAAAATTCTGGATTTGGAAACTGGAAAGACTTTAGGTCCTAATCAGACAGGAGAAATGTGTATTTCAAGTCCGATTCTATGTGCTGGGTATTATAATCGGCCAGAAGAAAGTGCAACAACTTTTTCAATAATCATGTAAGAAAGAACACTATAATGGAACTATCAATGCAAATTAATCTCTGTAATATGAAAGACCTTGTGTAAATGATCTGTGAATTCTCAGATTTCCCCAGCTGAACTTGAAGAATTTCTTCTGCAACATCCTGCAGTTGCAGAAGCCTGTGTGTTTGGAATGAAGGACCCTGATGGTGGTGATCATATTCCTAGAGCTATTGTAGTATTGAAAAGTGGATGCACTGAGAACCCAGATAAAATTCGTGAATTTGTAGATGGTGAGTTAAATTTACTAATTTTTACAGTACTAGGTAAATTACATTTTCAGTCATTAATAATTTAACTTTAAAAAACGTTATTACTACTAATTTAGCCAAAGTTGCTCCCTACAAAAAGATTCGCGGTGGAGTATTCATAGTAGACAACCTCCCACGAGGAAAAACGGGTAAAGTTTTACGTTCGGAAGCAGCAAAGTTACCTTTATGAAAATAACTTAGTCACAATACAAGACATGTAACTTTCAATGCAAAATAATACACTTAAATTAGCAATGTGTACCTCTTAGCGATCAAAAGAAAAAACGAATAAAAAAATATACATATAAAGACAAAATGTTAAACTTCCTATTTTAATTTACGTGAAAATAATACGTACGTACAAACTCTCATATGAAGTTTATCAAAACACAATGTGTATTAGATTGGAAAACACGAAGAACTAAATAGCATCTCAGTCTATTTATAAAACCTACTTTGATACGTAGGAAAATAATTAGTTACAAGCGTTTTGAAACCCTAAAATAAAACATAATGTAGCCTATCATATCAGCAACAAAACGTCACTTTAGCTTAATATCTTTGTTGAAAAAGGGTGTTTAAGACTAATAGAGCTTCACTTGTCAAGCTCGTAAGTACTCAGCTATAAGTTTAGACGTTGATGCAGATCCGTTTTCACTGGTTAGAGTCTGGGTCTTTTGCTACGCACTCTTCTATTGGCTGGTTCTGATATAATTGATGAAATCCTGGAAGTGATCGATTTTGTTTTTCAGGGTTTTTTAAACAACAAAAGCTGGAGTTTTGAACACTTTCTTTGTAATTGCTGGTCCTTCGGCGGAAAGTAGTACGAGAAGGGTGTCCCACCAACATTCTACTGTCCTGATGTGAAGTTTCATGTTTATTTATATTATTAGAACCATCAGATTCCGAGGAACATGTCTGTTAATAACCAGACAAAAATAAAATATCCATTATAGTTTTAGATAGATAAATAATAGCAAAAAACAACAGCGTATATAATGTAATAGTTTGGGGCAAAATGAGAAGTACAAAATGAGAGAAAAACTCACCTCAGAACCTGATCCAACAATGGACGGAACTCTCTGAATGCGAGGATACTTTTTAGATCTGAGACCAGGACTTGCAAAAATCAGATTTTTTACAGCATACCGTAATGTTTCAAAATCAGGTACATCCACGTCGAGATTCTTAAGATTTGGAAAGCTATCAATCGAATGCTTAAGTATACATTCAGCTAGGGTAATCAGGGATTGCTGATTTATGTTAAGATGATTCTTTGACAGGCCAGTAGTACGGCTATTGCCATGAGGAAAGTCCAATCCCATAAACACTTTCAGCTTTTCAACGTGGGAGCAAAGAGGGGTTCGGCCAAAGAACTCGTCAAAGCATTCAAAGTAGTTTCCTTGCTGCCTTTCCCCAATTAAAAATGCAACTTTGGTGACTTGGGGTAGTTGACGGATGATTTCCATTGCTGTGTATAAGCTGCGAATGTGTCCATTAAATACTATGGATTTGCATGTTTTTGAGTATGTGGACATATCAGTAACATTCCCATTCTCTAATTGAAAAAATGTCAGCTTCTTGACAGATCCAGAAAAAGGTTTACCACCCGAGAAGTGAGCTTGGTAAACTAAGCTCGTCCTTGATGTTGTCAATGGATAATTATTGTGACCAACGTGGTGGGTAACATAGGAGGAGGGAGATTTTGTGAATTCAGAGTCGGGGTGCTCTAACACTCGAACGACTAAGTTAGGCTGAAAAATCTGTAATTTTGCAGAATTTAATGTTTAGATAATCTTTCTATATATTTAACATTTCCACTCCTGGCGTGGCTCACATTAATTTAGTATATGAATTTGACAAATTATAATGAATACGTTTAAAATTACAAACAATAATTTATCTTAATTATATGGCTTACCATATTTTACCCTACCTCCAGAAAAACGGATTTTTCCCGAAAGTTGATTTGTCACAAACACTAATGTGTTGTACTACACTTTGAAGGTCTATTTAGTGCAGAGTAGAATATTAAAAGGAAGAAAACTACCTAGTATGTATATTTTGCTTTAAATAACTCGTTTTGGGCAATGCTAAAGGATGAGACTTTCAAAGTCAAAACTTTAAAAGGCTGTAATTGAATTAGTTTCGAAATTGTTAACGTTCAGTGAAGCATGTATTTTCAAAGTGATTTAAGAATTTTTTAAAAACAAAACGGAGTAAACCGACAGACTTGATCAAGAAGTAAACGCAGAATGGACTAGTTGATGATTGTTTCGAAACAATTTTAAGTTTCGGATATTCGTTTAAAAATTGTTATAAAACACATCTACTTAACAAGCAAGAATGTAAAGGAAAGGTATCCAAATTTTATTTTTTATGGATACGTATTGGCAAGAAACTAAAGGTATTATCGAATTCGTGTGTATGCGTTTGTTTTTCCTGTATGTCAATGTTGATGTCTTGTCCTTTTTACAAATAAATACCCTACATACACATTTCATTGAAGGCTATATTGCTAAAACTGATCGGTACATCGGCATTCGGAAGCAAACAAAAAAAAGGTCAGAAATCATGGAGAGAAAGGATTAAGTTTTGACTTTGCCCTTTAAACAATATACATATATACATTCAATTCAACTTACTACTTATAAATGGGTATTGTGAAGTGAGAAACAAGACGTGTTACAGTTTAGCAATTACTCGCTATTTGTCTTTTACTCTATGCCTTTTAACAATGAATTCCAGAAATCTCCTCATTTCATTTCTAACCGTAGGTTTGTACTTTGAACTACATTGTTGGTGAATTGTTGCAGAATATGAGCTTCTCATCAAACATAAAAAGGCATTTATTTTGTGTTTATGATCCTTCACAATATTTCTTCGTGACTAACGCATTTTCTTACATATGCAAGAATAGCACTTGTACTGGACTTGGACTGAAGAATCATAATTTTCTAATGGTTCAAATTATCGTTATTATTATTTTACAATATTGTTCCAAAACTCAATCAAGTGAAAGAGTGACTCATTCCTCGATTAGATTACACAGCATCACAGCATTACTCAGCTTACTTTTGTAGTATAGAATATCAGCATTGCCTCAGACATCGAAAGTCTTTTGAGCTATCCGACACCATCACGCTTGAAAAAGGCCCTTGTCACTTTATATTCCACTCACAGCAGCGTATGTACATTTGGTTCTTTCTATTATATAGGACATCTAACAAACTGGCTCACTATCTCAAACCCGAAATGATAAGTTTCCAATTCCCAAAGCCACCACCATTGCAGCTTCATTTTAAAATGACTCATGTGTTTCTGATGAAGCCTTGCTTTGCTTATATGACATTGACAGCTAATGAGAACAACAAGCATGAACGAAGGACCAATTTTGATAACCAAATTAATTGGAGCCAATTAGTTGTCATTACTCAAGACGTTTTACAAGACAAGCTATCAACGCCTACCATCCGATATGTTTGCTTTGGCCAAAATCTCATATTACCCTGTCACCTTATCTAATAAATAATAAACTTACCAACGTAGGTATGTGTTAAAAATTGATTTTTTTCCTGCATAAAAAACAAAGGTACATGTTTACGACCTTCGACATAATAATTCATACCTATCATGTCATTTTACATATATTCAGTAACACCTTGAAGCTCCAAAAATTGTTTCGGGAGTGCAGAATTTCACGAAAAGGAAACAAGCAAAAATCACATCCGCATCACTGAATATCCAAAAACGACATTGTTGCCTATTGTGGACGATTTCGTACGTTACAAGCTTCATATTATTATGCAAATCTAAGAAAGTAAGGCATGCAAACGGCTTCTGTTTGTAAGTCTTTTTTAGCTAACTAAGAAATCCTGACTGATGTTGTGTGCCACTGTCAACCCTTTGGCTTTGCAGGATGACGTTCAGTGGACAGAGATTTTATCAGGATATGTCACCTCACATGTATAAAACCTGATGATTCCTTAGTTGCTGACGTCGTCTATAAATTACCATAATGCGTTTAAATGTAAGGAACTGGCTGAATTCATATCTTTGTAAGAGATATAATGAGCATTTCCAGTGGATAGCCTTTACTTTGACATAGCTTTATCATTATTACCTCAACTTAATTATAAGAAGATTACAGTTCTGCTGAGAACCAGAAGCCGATTTGCAACAACTACGGCAATTTATAATTGGAGTGAATTGATAATCTATGCTGTGCCTATAATGCATAAAAGTAATAATAACTTCTAGTTCACATTTTCTTTGTCCTTCAAAAAGGATTATAGCAAGTTTACTACATCAAATATCGATTAAATTGCGGTATGGAGCAAACTGAAAACGCTGGCGTTAATTCTATTAATCATCATCACAAAACATTCAATAACTTGATTTTGGGTTGTTGAAAGTCAACAGCATGCATAGTAAACGTAGCACTGTGCAAACACCTTTAATCCAATGAGTCTTGAAATGGAGATACATTTGACCTGATATGATCCAGAAAGGAACTGAATTAGTAGCTCCATGCTTCCATCAAATAGCTGCCTAATATATATGTAGGTATAGTACAGAATGTGGACATACAGAAAAACATAAACGTAAAAAATCTTCTTCTGCCAGCGTATAAGCAACAGGTTGATGTGAGACTGTCGCTTGTCAAGATTAACTTTTCTGATGTAAAGAATGAATATTGGATCTGATGATGGTATCACAGCCGGAATGTACAAGCTCTCAAGACGTAATTAAGGGTGTAAATAAATGTAATTGCTCACTACATCTGTCACGGCATGTTCCCTTGTTTTTTATGAGGCCATTTGGAAAAATATGTACATGAACTTTTATGCATTACATGATCAAATTTTGATAAAGTGCAAAAGGTACCCTTTCTCATCTACCTATAAGATTTCCCAAGAAGATTCCTAAACTCCACCAACCCTCAAATGGCTCCACCCCATTTACACAAGACTTGATTAATTTAAGCAAAATTATGTGCAATTCACCGTAATCAAATTTGCTTTGTCTATACCGATTAAGAACTCATTAAACTGCAAAGAAATAGAGTAAAGATGAAGGCACAAGGTGATGAAAAAATTGGCAATTAGGTTCCTGTCGTATTTTTGTTATTTTGCATACATCATCTTTAGGAATCTGCACTATATAAAGTGCACTCTTTCCATTTAATTTCAATCAGACAAAATTACTCGTTCAATACTGCAATAACAGTTCTTTCTTCTAATCAAAATCATGGGTTCCCTTACATTATCGGTGAGAAATTTTTCGTGCAAATTTATTTTTTCAGAAAATTACTGAATTTTGATGTGATATTATATTCCTGGATACATTTTCCACAGCTCATTGCAGTTCTAGGATTGTTAGAACTAGCTCAAGGAGGCTATGTTCCAGCTACTTACCCATCCTACTACCCATCCTATTATCCATCAATTGTGAAACAACCCGTTATCCAGTCATCAATCTATAACCCTGTGGCTATCCAATTCCAACAGAAACAACCTCTTCAGCTGAAACCTCCAGCAACACAAACAGTTGCTCTTCCAAACACGAGACCACCTGTAACAGTTGTCCATGCTCAGCAACCACAACAACAGTTCCAGACCATTTCCTCAATTCCAGTTGTTGCAATCCAGGCACAGCAACCACCCAGGAAAATCGTTCTTCCATTACCAGCTCAGCAAATCGCTACCGTTCCAAACTACAGTTTCTCATATGCTGTGAAGGATCCCACAACTGGAGATGAGAAGTCACATGAGGAAAGCCGGAACGGTGATAACGTTATTGGAAGATATACCGTAGTGGAACCAGGTCAGCTACAATTTTAATTCGTTTTATTTTACTAAAATGGTAATGCTTCATTGTAAAATCATAACATTTTATGGACTTCTGTACAAATCCAATTAGATGGCACATTGCGCACTGTGACATACACCGCTGGAGTCAATGGCTTCAACGCTAACGTGGAACGTACTCCAGGGTATGCGCCACCAAATGCCCCTGCTAAGGTTGTTGCTGTAGCCAAGCCTATTGCAGTGACGAAACCAATAGCTATTGCGACTCAGCCTGCTTATCTGAAACCTGCTGTTTCATATTACCCCGCTGGATTCCATTTCGGAGGTTGATTGTTGTTTCACGGTAAGCAAACCCTGTTTTACGGACCTTGTCGAAACATATGTATTAATAAATTAATTTTCTTAAAGTCGGAATTATTATTTTATGTTTTATATTGTAAACATGTACATAAGTATGACATGAAGAAGAATTAAATAGATGATATTTTGCATTTCAAAATTCGTGTGGTACACTTAAGTGTCTGTTTTTTGATACATTGTTACATAATATATTACTTTATCTAGGTTTTCCTTAGACGTTTTGCTTACTTGGTTGTTCATTAAATATGTAGTCCATATCTGCAGTTATAATGCATTATAATATCCGCCAAAAACAGGGTTAGTTATATTGTATATTGTAAAAAAATTAGGTCATGTACATATTCAAATGTATGTAAACATTGATAACATTATCTTTTCCTTATCGCGGAAAATATGGGCAAGTGTGAGCATAATAATGAGGAAGGTATTACTTCTTATTGTGACATGCCGTCATTTCATACGCTTCTAAAACATGTACAAAATGTTATGTACATACATATACATATTTATATGTACATGATCGCATATTGGCAACATTTTATTAATTTTACACTTCTCTAACTTTTCTTATCAGCATTGGAAATTAGGTTTACGATATATGTAGCCTCGTCGCTTTAACTTAAAAACAAATCCTGATATCCCGGAGTTTAGGTATAAGAAACCTTTTTCAGTCATACACGTAGTAGATATACATGTATAGGAACAATATTAAGTAATAATAATAATAATATTCATCATTCATTATTACCACAGTATACTTGTTTAGTGTTTTTTGGTTGGGTATTATTCGAAAGTACAACAGTAATATCTAGATTCCCAAGATCAAGACTGCTAATTTGTTCACAGAAACTTGTTTGCATTGAAACAAAGTCTGTCTATATATATTTCAAGCTTTCACAATCACATTCTGAAAATTGATGATAAGAAAAATGAAGACAAGGAGAAAGAGCCTGGAAAAGTTATAAACTATTAAGTAGCTTTAAGTCTAAAAACGATTTCTAACAAAACTGTATGGGTAACCACGAATCATGTATATCGACGTTATTTTAGGAGACAGTTCGTTTTCCAGCATTGACTTCGCAGTGGTAGGAATCTCATTAGGAATTGTATTAATTTGTGGGTTGTACCATGTTGCTTTCACTAGCCGAACTCCAGAAGATTTTCTGGTTGGTGGAAGATCAATGAGAACCACACCAGTTGCCGGTATGAACTTGTAAATGCTAATGCTTACATTCAGATGATTTTACCTTCAAAATTAAACTAAGCATAACTTAATTTATCTTTCTAGTTTCAACTGCCATGTTATACATCTCAGCTTTGGCTATTATAGGTAAGTATTATAAGTAATTAAGATGGTAACTACAATCCAAGGGGTAACATAACTTATCATTGTATATTACTCGTTTTTAAAGACAGTCCAACAGAGATCTATTATTATGGAATTGAAACATTCATGGCTTCCCTTGTAACTGTAGCCGTAGTGCCTCTAAGTGCGTTCATGTTCGTGCCAATGTTTCACAAAATGCAACTGACTAGTGTACATCAGGTAAGCCTTTATACATACATAGTAAATTGACATTATCAATTAAGGCATACCCCAATAAAGTCTCTGAAAAATCTTCTTCGTGAGAAAATCAGAACCAAGTGTTAATGTAATTAACATTGCTTAACATAGTACATTGGGCATCGTTTCGATTCGACTGTTCTTCGCTGCATGACGTCCTTGACATTTATCCTTCAGCAAACTTTCTTAACATGCATTATCTTAAGCCTAGTAGGGACCGCTCTGGAAAGACACTTTGAGCTTCCAACACTAACATCGGTGATAAGTATTGGTGTGTTTGCAGCGGTCAATTCATCCTTGGTTAGTTTTAAATTCGAGAAACAAACTTTTTACCTAAATCTTGCCTCATTAGCTAAGCATAAAAATACTTTGCTTTTTAATGAGTAGGGTGGTTTTAAGGCAACTGTGTGGACGCAACTTTTTCAATTCTTTTGGATTACCGCATTCCTAACGTTCCTAGTTGTTGTGGGCATCACCAAAGCTGGAGGATTTCTACAAGCTTTCAATTTAGCAGCAGAGCACGGCAGACTAAAACTATTTAAGTATGTATGACTTCAATAGTTTGTCTTTTGGATTATATATTGGATAACAATTATTGTGGGTCTTGTCATATCCCTTATCAAGTTTTGAGGTAGATCCCTTCATGCGACACAACTTTTACAACTTTGTGCTTGGATATGGGTTTACAACGCTAATGGAGATGGCAACTTGTCAACCGATCGTCCAGAGATACTTAAGTCTGCCAACAAGAAAAGATGCCATGAAGTAAGGCATTGTATTTTGCTTGATAAATGATAAGCATTTAAATCTAAAATTTATATCAAAATATTGCAATCTGCTATTAGGTCAGTGTTTATGGGAATCCCTTTGCATATCGTGCCAAGCGTCTTATTCCTTATGTTTGGAATATTGCTTCAGGCTGCGTATGCTGGATGCGATCCACTCGTTATGAAACAAATTTTGCGACCTGAGGACCTTGTCCCATACTTTGTTAGCAAGAATTTAACCTCTGTTCCTGGAATCAATGGGGTTTTCGCAGCCTGTATTATTGGAGGGGCTATAAGGTATATTAATATAAAATATGGATCGCGAGTGTTCTCTTATAACTTTGGAAATTATTATTTTTTGTTGAAGTATGTTCTGCACATCAGTTAACTCAATGACGGCTTGTGCTTACCAAGATTTCGTCTCCAAACTTGGATGTTGCAAGGCTTCTGAAGCTAAAAGTGAAACTACATGTTGCAGTTTTATTAGTAAACAGATTTGATCTTTTTCATTTGCTAACGAAAATTTTACAATTGATAAGTAAAATTACAGGAGAACTTTTGTTAAGTACGTAGGTTTTGGCTTCAGTGCTTTATGTACGATTTTGACTTGTCTCGCCATTGCGTTTTCGTATGTGGAAAAGGGTGAATTGTTTTCAACCACTTCAGCTCTCCTAACGGTTAACGCAGTGTTATATGGGCCCTTAGCGGCTGTATTCATAATGGCTATGTTCTTTCCTTGCGTTAACAAATACGTAAGAAATTTGATATGCAGTACTTTAAAAGCTGGGTAGGTATCTTTAAAATGCTAAAATGTTGTTTCTTTTATTGAAGGGGGCTTCGGTTGGATTTTTGGGCGGGGTTATAAGCATGGGATTCTTAGCCATTAAGATTTTGATGGCTTCAAATACTTCGGTGGTTGCACCTCTACCTGCAATACTGGGGAATTGTCCTGATGCTTTGGGCACAAACTACACCTTTCTAAGCTTCATGCCCTGGCATCCGAAAACGGGAGATTTGGCTGATGCTGAGAATATGTAAGGCAAATGAATTACTATATTGCAGGCTATGACAATTTAAAAAAAAGCATTTTGATAATTCACGCATTCCAAAATACATTTAACTGATAGGCAACTGAAAGTGGAAGATGTTCAGTATGTTTCTTATTTATTGCTGACATTACTTGGAGCCACCTTGACAGTGGGAATTGGCTTTCCAATCAGCATTTTGACAGGAGGTATATACCTAATCATTTATGCATATTCCAGTGTTTTGTAGATTGTAAAAACCTAAACCTATACTCAATTAAAATTTCAGGTCTTTGCGTATGTGCTGCTAGAAAGGTTCCAGCAAGTCTTCTGCATCCAATGCTAAGTTTTTCAGATTGTTGCATTGATTCAGAAGAAAGACAACTGCGTCACGCTATTTCACATAGGTATGTGGACAGAATAGCGTCAGTTCATAATCTATTCCCTAGCAGTGCAAACCGACTGGATTCAAAGCCTCCAAGTTACAAATATAGTTCAGTACCTGGAAGTCCTGAAAGCGTGGTATCTTATTGACATTGTCGAAGGCGTTTTAAATTTAAAATATCTCAATAAATCAATAAGCATTTCCTTTAACCTAACAAGTATTCCTATTTGCTTGATCGTTTAAAGTCAAAGGATGTTAAAATGCTGACGCTTCGTAATACATATAAGCCTTCAATATTAAACAGTATTAACAAAAAAGATAAATAGAACAATAGTTGTTACACAAAATGAAATAAATTTGTCGGACGTAAATATTTATTCCTTTTAAAATACCTCTAGCTCTGGTTGGTTTTTATTAATGGTTCATATATGCTGTCTTTTGAACAGGAATCTGCATTTTTTCTTACATTCTTATCAAACTGCGATCATTAAATGAAACATACATTCTAAGTAGAAGAAAAGTCGACATCATTTACATTGCTGTACAATTAAACCATAAATGCTATTTAACAAACACCTTGCGTACGCAGTAAACTCTTCCTTCGCCCTAAATGCATTGTTGTTGACACTACCACTGTTACTCTTAATTAACTTATTATTTTCCAGACGCCGACGGATTATTCTCAATAACAAGCTTATGGGTTTGATAGAGCTGCCCAACTACTACCTAAAATTGAGAAACAAGTTGTAATTAAAACACGTTAGCTTTATATTTCAAGCAAATCAAACTTGATCAGCAAAATTAGCAAACTTGCAAAACTTTATAACTAATACAAGTGAGATCTTACCTGACGCCTAATTACGTTTAAATTAGATTTTGCACGTGCTACTTCCATCCCAATTTGTTCTTGATTAGAAAGTGACTTGTTGTCTTTGAATGCATCCCGAATCCTCCGAATAAAGTAATTTCTACAAGAAAGAAGCACAGTGATATCAATCATCTTGCAATATATTATAGTAACAAGCTATTATAAGATAATGGGTAATGAGTAATTATCTGAATACAAAAAATGACACCCTTGAAAATAAAACTACCTGTAATTATACGACGGGAACTTTTGACTCTCCCTCAGTAAACTTTTATACAAACGAAGAACTTCCATTCTGGCAACACTCATTAACTCAAAAAATGAGATGAAAATAAATTTACCCTAGAAGAAAGTAAATATGGAGAAAGACTGTTACGATTGTTAAATATATAATTACTACAAGTTTTATGATTGTTCTTAGTTCTTGTTATGTTTGTGAAGTGTGAAGTTTGGGAATATCAATACATATTATATCACCTCTTTTGCTCTCAGATCTGAATCTGACTGAACCAAAACACATACCTATGTATATTCGCATTTCATTTCTCATGTCCATCTCTTTCATCATCTGGTCTGAGATGCTCGCGTAGCACATGTGGACAATGTGGCTGTGTAAAGGACTATGGACAGAGATGTAGAAAGAATTAGATTCGATGCATTATACGCGAGAAAAATATTAGGTCAATCAATACGGTTGACGGTCAATGAATGAATGCTTTAGAGTCTGCTAAACCGAGATTTTGCTAAATCCAGAATCTGGCATCTCTGACTGGAAATAAGTTCCAGAAAAGTACCCGAAAGGAATAAGTATTTAGGAACAGCAGTCAAATCATTAAATGAGAAATGCGTGGTAAATGTTGTTGTAATAAATATGACAAGAGATGTTTTGCTTTGGTAGTAATAATTATTACAAGTTACAAGATACATTAAAGTAAGCTATACAAGTTTAAACCATTATACATAACATTTTATATTTGAACAAAGAGTAATTCAAACGTAGTATAATATAATTATGCGTCACCGTATAAACTTAAACAACACGCTGGAAAACAATATTATGTACAATCAATCGGGGTGGTTAGGGTTTGGGATAACATTTTTCACACATTGAATACCATGTTACATTTTGTAGGGTATTTGAAAGAAGTTTAAAACATGAATGAATTGTTCATAGAGAGTTGAAGGACATCTGCTTTGTTTAGTCTCCAAGCGCTTGTCCTCGTCCCCAGCTATGTCCACCTCCACCTCGAGGGGCTGTAGGTGCGGCAGGTCGTCCTGGTGGTGGGACACCAAAGCCTCCCATTCTGCCCTGTTCTGGTGGAAAGTAGTTCTCCCTAAAAGATGTGTTATACGTTCATACGTTACAGTTGTTTAAAATATTTTACTTCGAGCAGTTGGACTCTTAATTTTCTATTTTAGACTTACAAAAATGCAGGTGTACTCAACAGCTCAGCTCCTCCATACTGTGCAGTATATTCAAATTTGAGGAAAAAGTAGAGATGGCCCACAAGAATTCCAATAAGTTCAGCCATACCCCTGCAATATATAACATAAATTGTACATACAGTTTTTAAATCTACACTTTAAAATACAACAATAACAATTGATTACTCTTATCATACCCTCCAGACAAAATTAAATTGAACCCAAAGAGCACCCATGGTAGATACATAGCTCTGAATTGAGACCCAAACCAGAAGTTCACAATTGTATCACGGTTTAAATTGCACCACACGTACAATACACTGAGGACCATGGGATCCATTAAGACCTGAGTTTAAAAAAATACACACATACTATAGTAATATTCCTCCAAATTTCCCAATCACCATTTTACACCGAACATCTACAATCTTTACCATCATGTTCATAAACAATCCAGCTACTACACAGAAAAACCAGTTGAATAGTAAAAGGAAAGCGTAATCAGCTGGCCTTGTGACAAATACACCTGTCAATAAGAAAAGCGTCTCATTAATTTCCATTATACAACAGATGGTCATTCATAACATGATTTCAACGTTATACAGTTCTAAACTTTCCTTACCTGTTTCTAGAAGTTTAGAATAGTTCACTAAGAAGTACAAATTGATAAGAAAATGAAATCCCGTCTGTGGACTTATCGGGTAGAACAGCAGCGACGTTACAAGACGCCATATCTAAAACAAACAGAACAAATTTCAAATTATTCATTGCAATCAACTTTTCCTTATCTTACAAATATCATTAATTACAACCACTCAAACTTACTTGATAGTTATGAAATACTTCTTGATAATTAAGAATAAGGTAGAATGGCGAGATCAGTCCAAAACGGCCCAACAATGACAGGGCCACAGTGCCCCCAAACCAATACCTGGTTAACTTGGGGAGGGAACGAAACCAGTCACCTACATCTGCCATGATAACCTCTACTCAGCTCTCCTCCTTCCTTCCTAACTACAATTAAATTCTTTAAGCCCTTCAAAACAAATCGCACTTCACTGTTTAGTTCCAACCAAAACATACAACACAAACCTCTTTATTTAAAAATTTTAAACAAAAAAATATTCCAGCTTTTAAAAAATTAATTAAATTAATTATTTTTACACACCAGCTTCAATTTCCCTTATCAATATCAATCTTTCATGTAAAAAAAAACACAGCAACAAAACCTTTTGACTTGAGCAGCAGTTTTTCTAGTCTACGTGTATTTGGGAACCTATATCCTTCGTACTTCACACTTTACATATGACTTACAAATACAACTCAGTAGATACCCAGTCAATGCAAAGCGTTGTATAACCATCTCACCAAAATCACACATCACACCAAAACACAAACAGTTCATGTTTGTAACACGTAGACATATCCAGAAATCTCACAGTGCCCCAAAGCTAATCAAGTGAAATCAATAAGCAGACCGGTGTATTTTAATTTAGAGTTCTTTTATATTTAGTTGAACGAATATGCACTAAAGTAAAAAAACTAATATTTATATGTACTTTCTTCTGTATTTATGCATTTTTAAAAGGAAGGTCCCATTCATTTTTTTATCGGTAAGTGAAAGATCCGATACGAAGATAATCCATATAGGACAATACATAACACATCTGAGCTAGCAGCTCTTCCGAATTTGTTTAATTTCAATTTGATTTGTTGACTTGATGGGGTCATTTTTTCAAATGTTTTTTATTTACTAGTGAAAATTGGTTAATTTCTGTGTTTTAAGTGAACTTGGTGTTGATTTGTTTTTATGAAAAAGATAAGAAGAGTAAGTTTGCATCTTTGTTGTCTTTTATTAAAATAAATTGATTTGTTAAATTTTATGTTCTTATTTTTCCTTGGACAAGGGTTTAATTTGACACGGCTTGATTGAATGTATCTCCGATGAGTGGTAGTTGATCATGCTAATCGATCACGTTTGATGGTACTGATCTCGGTTATCTAATCAGTCAAGTTCTTTCTAATAATCGTTGTACTCGAATAATCTGGAATAATCTCAGAATGATTATAAATGGCAATTGAGTAGTTTAATGATTATCTTTCTAATTTTTTCAGGCACTTAGAAGCTGCAACAAACTGATCGGCCCTGGAGGTGGCAACTCGCAACTGGGAAGTATTGTCGTGTGTGGATATCAACCCTGAAAAGATGATTAGCTAATAGAACACATCAAGACGAAATTGGACTGGGACAAACACATTGGAAATGCAGTTTAGTGTCATCAAGACTGGTTCCAAGATGAAGCAAGGCGTCTGCACTGACAATGTTTTGCCCTTGTCCATTGTTCTACTCTCCTCGGGCTAAGGATGAAAGATGAATCATAACCCCTAAAATCAAGTTTGGTTGATTATTGGATAGTAAACGGGTCACTACTGTTCACAATGTCAACGGGGAGTCTGAGAGACCTGAAGGACAACATGCCTGTGGCAAAGGTCCGGAAAAAACACTCGGAGGGAGATCTGCGTGACTACATGAATTGTTCTGAATCTCAGTGGCTCCAGTACGATGAAGTAGATGCCCTTCCTACCCATTTACGATTTAACTTCTTCGATATTTTTTGCATTCTCTGGTCACTGTTCACCTACCTGTTTGACCTAGGCATGGATATCTACATAGCCTATGACTTCTACACTAACTCGTACATTTACTACTTTGTGTTAACGTTGGTGTTTGTAATTATTCCTGCTGGAACCATGACTGCTTTTAGTCTTCGATGGTGAGTCTAAAAAGTCTGTATTGCCTTATCTCATGGGCTGGTTAGAAAATATATTTATAATAATGTTTTTGTAATCTTTTACTAAAATTTAAATGCAGGTATGTTATGGACATGGACAATCAGACGATTCCAAAGGCTTCCTGTACAAAATGGGTGATCCGGATAGTATTCTTATTGCTTCAGCTTGCCCCTGTTCTGCGGTAAAAAAAATAATAATAAATATCAACACGGTAATCAACTTGAGTAGTTATTGTTTTGTTAATGGTGATATAGAAAGTAAACTTTCTTTTTTAAATTTTAGGTATATAGACGCGCTGGTATATGGTTTAAAAAGTCGGAAAGCAGCAACACGCAATGATAAAGCGCATCAAATTAAATATTACACATACATGATTAATGAGGATGCCGATTCAACTCTGTTAAGACTGTTTGAAGCATTCATGGAGGCTGCACCCCAAGTTACTTTACAGCTCTACATTTTAATTTACCACTTTAATGATCCGCTGGATCAGGGGCCATTTAGTAATCGTAACAGTTAGTTAAAAGTCTTATTGATATTCAAAAAATACGTTAAAAATTATATTATAGA
>JAHZNG010000113.1:0-14787 GCA_027744375.1 Orchesellides sinensis
ATTTTCATTCTGATACGAAATGGAATATTATTATGGATCATACATTACACAATGAATGAATCAATGAATGAATGACAAGCAGCACTTTCAGCTCTGTGGTGAAAAAGCATGTACCTGTACCAATCGCAGGTACAAAGGAAGTTAAAAACACTAACAAAATGAACTCCACAGTAAAAGCTTATAAGCCCAATGTTATACTCTCCAACTGCATTCCTAGCCCTGCCCCTACTACTGACAAAAGTGGATGGGTCACCAAGCAGAAGAGGAAACGTCGCACAAAGCACATAATGGGAACACAGCTGAACACCACAATAACACCCTGCAATGTAAAGCCTGTTAGGCTTTTTGTATCCCGATGTGGTCCAAAGACAACATGCGACACCCTAAAAAGATATCTAGTTGACGTTAACAAACTGGATGTGTTGAGCGTAGAAGATATACCTACTAAGTTTGACACATACAAATCGTTTAAAGTTGTCATCAATTTTGAAGGCAGCTCTATAAAGGAAATACTAGATCCAGATCGCTGGCCAAGCAGGCTGATTGTTCGGCGTTACACTACCAGACGAAACATGGAAGTGATAGCTCCAAACATTAATACTTAATTATTCGATATTATTAATTTTTTTTTCTCTTTCCATTGATATGGACCTTATGATACTGTAATTCACATTACCATCATGTAATTTGCATTATTCACTGGTCTGCAATAAAAACTTATAATAATAATAATAATAATTTGTCTTGTTTTCTCCAGACGGAGAATTTTTTTTTCCGTGCGTTACTTCAAGAAACATGACAAAAAACAGAAGAAAAATATAAAGAAAAAGTTTTTTACTGTAACAGCCAAGCATTATCGTCAACATATTTTTCTATATGGTATATTTGCACTTGTATGACGCATATGACAAATAGCGTGCACAAGAAAGAGTTAGAGGAAGTTGTATACTTGGTTATTTTCAAGGTAAAGAAAATAGTAGTATGCAGTTTGCTACTAACGTATAATTTATCGTCGTCTGATCAAATAAAAAATAACACGTGCGTGTTTATGCTTTCACATATGTATTATCTTTAGATCAACAATTATGAACACCGTAATTCAACTTTTGTTTGCATGATATTTTCATAGGATAGCATTTAAGGAACAAAGGAAATGACAACGGTTTGATCCCTGAAGAAAGAACAACAGGATAGGTCATCGCCAGTATTGTTTTATACATTTCGTGTAGTTTCTGTACATCCACTACGTAGTTCATAGTTAACCTTTTGCGAAGTACGAAGTACAAATATTACGGTTTTGTCAATATTTATAAACTATCTCTTTGTTTTTTCTTTCTTCCTGGAAAAATTCCATGCCCCTTCCGCTATTTGTTTACGATGCTATTAGTCTTTCTTTAGTCTCTAAAGCATTGTAGCCTAAATCATAATATTGTTTTCATTGCCATCAACGAATGAATAATTAGCAGTAAGAGTTCTTCTTTTCCCACACATCTTTGGCTATTTTCCATCATTAAACAAAGAAGGTTTAAGCATTTTTTGAAATGTAAATATGAATGTGTATAATACAAAATCAAATGGCATACTTTAACATTCATTCAAATTTATGGTATTCCTGATTGAGCGCTTAAATCTCTTTAATGTTCTCGACTGAAAGTGAAGTGATGCATGTGTTTAAGATAAATGCTGAAATGATAAATGACAAACGATTATACTTTCCCCTACCTTCGTATTTGATGTTGGTGTAATGTCGAACTCGAACTGTTTCCTGTCCTCTCACATTCTAATTCCTTTGTAGAAGGGGAGACGAGAAGTAATTAAAGTCACGTCAAAAACTAAGGTGATTACATAATCTCACCACATTACACCTCAGAAAACTGGGAACTTTGCCATGATATATGATGCTTGGCTACATCAACAATCCTATAAATATCTCTCCTTTTCACAACTTTCTCCTGCTTTCTCAACATACACCACATTATCCCTTTGATATTCTACCTCGGTACATACAAATATCCCCGAAGCTGTAGAAAGAATGATTTACCAACAAAAATATCATGAATGACTGTAATTTGGTATGTCATGCTGGGAGAGATAAGAAAAAAAACATCGTTACAAGGCATTAGGGAAAGTAAAAGGAGGGGTTTAGGTAAAATTAGCAAAATTCTATTAAAATGACAGGAAAAATGAAACTCTTATGTACCCTGATGGAAGGAAGAAAGGATGTGTCACAACTTGGGAATATTATATTACACATACATATTATAACACAAAGGCAAAGGGAACCATTTTGCAACATTCATCCTGGTTTTTGTTATTTGCCATGTAATATCAGCCAGATTGCAAAAGGGCTTTGGCCTAGTCTAGCCCAATCAGGTGCACACGTTTTCAATCTCTTCCGTTCCCTTTCTGAACGAAACCTCTGTGAGCTCGTGTATCACAGCATGGGCACATGGCACATCCACACATGTATCATGTATGCAAATGTAATTTTAGCCAAAGTCATATTAAATTTTTTAAGTAAGGCATGTAGTCATCTTGCTTAATCTTGCAAGATGATATGTGGTGTGGTTGATGATGATTTGAAGGGTTGGCCTTGGCTCGGCTGCAAGAAAAGGGGATCATGTTGCTTCTGTTTCCATCATTTCCCAAAAATACATTTATGACTGACTGACACACAAAAATTGTTATGTAGATGGCCTTGCCTGCTAGCATCGTGTAGCAATGTAAGTATTGTATACACTTTTGTATTGTATTGGCGTCACTTCACCTTATTCAGCCATACACATGGGGGAAACAGCTGAAAACAAAGTTTCCTTCAAGATGGTTGGTTTGGTTCTTTGCTGTTGTTAGAGTATTGGAGGAGTTCTGGAAGGAAAACGACAAAGTTTTTGTGTTCTCGTGGTTTTACTCTGAGATGTTGCCGTTGGTGGTGGGCGATGCTGATGTTGTTGAAAATGGCTTCCTGTGATTAATGAGTTGTTTTTTTCTTCTTCTGCCGCTGCTCTTTTGGTACAAGTCGGTATAAGTGAAATGGAGCGCATAGCTACATAAATTCAATAAGTCACAACAGGCATTTCCTATTATTTAGTTAAGTAGAACACGAAGAACGCTCTTGCTTTACAACTAAAGCTTTATGCAAATTGCCATTGTGAAAATATGTGACAACGTGTTTTATGGATTTTTTCATTTATTCTTTTGTTTCAGGAATCGGTTCAAACTCAGTTCAAATAAGGAGAGATCAAACATCTGTGGTGACGAGAGCGGCAGTTAGAACGCAGTCGGCAAGTCTTCCTGGTGCTATCATAGGTGACGGGGAGGATGACGAGGACGAGGAGAGTTTAGACCCGGCTACGATGCCCTATTTTGACTACAGTGTACCAAGAAATATATCGACTATTGTAGGACAACATGCGTTTCTCCTTTGTCGAGTTTACAGAATGAAGGACAAAGCCGTAAGCAAAAAAATACCTTCCTTCTTCTTTTTTTTGTAAAATAATCCATTTCATTATGAGAAACGAATTAGCATAAGTATTTTTTCTTTAAAAAAATATTTCCAATCAAAGCCGTATACACATTCTGCGTATTCAATATGTATGCATATAAGGTGAATAAACGAAAACCTCACACACACCTACTCATATGCATAAATCCAATTAAAGTCTTACCATAAGAAAACCGAAATTCCTCGCACACACGCTACCAATCCAATCCACACACACAAAATGAGGTGAGATTGAGAGAATGAAACCTAGAACAAGTTCATTCTTCAATTTTAATTGAATATTTTTCCTCATTGGAATAAAGTAAGTGAGAAAAGAGAAAATTAAAGTTGGCGGAAGGTAAAAAGGTTGAAAAAAGTTTGGAATGGTGGTAATGATAATGTTATCCGAAAGCTGAAAGAATCAGAAGAATAGTTTTACAGAAACGTCATATAATACTACTATGCAGCTAATAATGAAAAAGCTCAAGCTTTTTTATTCACAAAAAAAGGTTTCACATTTCACCTTTATTCCTCATTTTTCCCATTTCCCCTCGTGTTAATTATTCAATAAAATGAGATGATCTCTACCAGAGAGAAAGCCCAAATGAAACTGATGTTTTCCTCATCACCCCCATCACTTTGGGAGCTGTCATGCAAGTCTTATGGATTTGTGGTAATTTAGGATTATTATCACATCCCGACGTTTGCAAGCTTTTACATTATATTCGTATATAAATGCCTTAATATGAATAAAATATACAGAGGTAGCAGGTGTATCTTCTCATTAATTGTATTTTTCTTTCACTCTCAGTTTTAATATAAAAATAATTTATAAAACGAGGGCACATGACAAGATGACGGCTCATCTGCCTCCATATTTTTTTCCTGCTGCGAAGAAAGTTGATTTGTCTCATTTATTGCAAATGTCAGTCAGTCAAAAACTTTTCACCTCAAGATATCAAAAAAAAACATAAAACTATAAGCTATGCTGTATACGTGTACACCGATTAGTTCTGATTCGTAGTAAAATATGATCATAATTTATTATATTTTTATGTCTATAAATTATAACTATAACTCGTATTGAACTTTTCTACGCAGTTTATGCCCTACAGCACGCAATTTTTCGAATTTCTAGAATTTTACTCATCCATCACCCATACATTTGATAGTAGCTTGGACGCGCCGTAATAGTTTATACAATTTTATGAGATTTTCTCCTATTTTCTTGGCAATAAAAAAGGAAATAAATGTTGGAGCATGGGCAATTTTTGTAAACAGTTAAGAGCAGCATAGCGAAAGATACCATTAATAGCAGTAGAATTAAACGAGGCAGTGCCACTGCATGTAGAACATAATATTATGTATTGTTATTTTTCCCCTTGTTCAAATGCCTCATTCATACACACATGTATATTGAATGGTACGATGACAATATACATATACAGTGTATCATACAATGAACATGCCATTTAAGTGTCATTCTCGGCCATTTGGACACAGTCCAGCGATTCCCATCGCATTTATGAATACCTGTGCCTCTGGTTGTCTGGAGTCTGGATATGGAGGCTGAGTACGTGAGGTTTGGATTTTTTGTGCCAGCATGCATGACGATGTTGATGACCATGTTTTTTATAAAATATACATGTGCTGCCCCCCGTTAGGTACCTTTTCTGTACCATCAGATAAGAGAGCAATAAGGCATGGAGGAACACAGCAGGAGATTCCATGTTTCATTGTCAAAAGCTCCCAAATGGCTTGCGAATTTTCCTTTTCACAGATATCCAAACACTGGTTTTTTGCTACTACATACCGTATCATCATCATCACACACGGTCATCCTTTTTTCTTCTAAATGTACATGTTATGGTTGGCACAACAATTTCTTGCCATTTTTTCCTCTAGCCGGAAGTGAGCGTTCATCTTAGATGACTCCTTCAAATAATATGGGACTCCCCAAACATTTATCTTTTATCATCGTTTTCCTTGTAGTATTATGGGTATACCTACATAGCCATCATATCATCAAGTGACCAACTGAGACAAAAAAACTAAACCGGGTACTCTTTTAATGTTTTACTTGGCTTTACATGGTCCCGTCCATTGTATCTCTTTGTCGGCCGGCTGTGGCTGATGATGACCTTTTACTTTCCGACAAGGAAAGCATATAGGACACAGGACACCAAACGTGGTCGTCGTCGCCGGCCACAAAGTTACTCTATGTGGTTGGTAATAATAATACTTAGGTATACATGGATATAAACATGTGGAGAAAAAAGGACCACTGATGACGACATCCTACCGTTCCAGCATAAATGTATGATAAGCATCTGACATTTATGTGGCCAACTCAGGTCCGATTTGTGTCACTTTTCAAAATTTACAGCATTTCATGGTTTACTTGCTAACAGCTTTTTATTACGTTTAGTTCTAGAATAGGAAAGATGTTTGTTTTTTAGACGGGTTAGTACGCAATTGGCAACGTCGTATAAAATGCAATCGTTTTGTGTACTGTATTTATGTATTTGCTGCAATTTCTGGGAATTGTTTCAAAGAGGATGATAACAAATACTTAACAAACTTCTTTTTAACCCGACTTAGTAGCTCACTATTATAAATAGAAATAGAAAACATGTGTAACCTAGTTTTCTAGTGTTTTGAATGGGACAGGTATCCAGTAATTCAATGAAGACTAAATGAGGACAGTAATTAGGCATGCCAAAATCTGATCCCACTGCTTATGGCAAACTTAACTTGAAGGAAATTAAAGAAAAAGAAGTGATTGAGAAACTTTCCCACCTACGCCTTCTCTATCCAGTTTTCCAAAATTACATTAAGCACATAATTTCTTTACTTTCTCCCACACCAACAACTACTTCCTGTAATATAATGTGACGGGAGGAAGGTCTTGTTTCAAGGCCGACAAGCACGTTTTTATATCAAACTTTTTTTCTAAGAAGGGAATGGAAGTCATTATCACTGCCGTTAAACTAATCATCATCGTCTCGGCAAGGAACTTAGCTTGCGGTTGGTTAACCGGGCGCTTACTTTGTAAGAACAGAGTTTGACTATTGTGCATATCACATTGTTTGTCGTCCTCAACCACCTCAAATGACATCCTTCTACTCTCCTGTCGTAATCAACACTTTTTTCTAAAACCACTTTGACAAAAAACTCCAAAGTTACGCCAGGCGTACAGGGCCATTCATTCTTTAAGATTTTTTCTAAGAAAGTAATCAATTTCAAGTGGTCGTTTAAGACGATGATAGTTGTAGAGTACGAATGAGAAGTTAAAAGAGAAGTTTTTAACGTGAAAATAAAGAAACAAAGTTGCTTTCATCTTTTTTCTGTGTCCTGTCCGCTCATTCAGCTTTTCCTGGAACATCTTTTTTCTTCTTGGAGAAAACTGCTGTAAAAAAATAATTTTTAAAAAGAAACACTCCTCTAATGGGTAACCTCAAGCTTAGATTGCACCTACCCATACATACAAATAAAATATGTATATACATATAGTATAGTGAAGTGCAATACACAAGATGTGTTTTCTTGTCTTCTTTTTTAAAAGAATCATTCATTCTTCTTTTTTAGCAAAAAAATAAGGGAGAGAGCTGCCTGTTCCAAGAGAAGCGTAAAGAAGTGTACTTATTTTTTACAAAGGAAGTAGAGAAATGAAGAAGGCTAGGATTTATTGGGAGGAAGGGCAAGTACAAGGGAGAGAGAGAGCATATTATGCTATTATTATCTTGTCTTGTGAAATGTATGCCCCACTTTCTCTTTCTCTTTGAAAAAAAGTTGCACACATTACGAATGTCAGGATATTAAACAGAAGCGTTCTCTCTTTACTTTCTCTCTTTCACTAATACCATAACAGTGCAGTAAGGAATGCTAAGAGTGCATGCAATGTAAGCATACATATATGTGGCTTCATTCTTCAAGTTATTGTTTGTTGCTTCATGTTTTCTTCTGTTTATGGTTCTCTCTTTCTTCCCAACCGTCTTGTAGAAGAGATGAGATAAAACACAATCAAGCGCGGGTTGTAGTAATAAAAAAAAACTTTGTTTCATTTTTACTTTGAAGAACGTGCCATTTACGAAATAACAGGAAAAACACGAAGAGTGACAGGCAGACATATGTATACATACATAGGATGAAAGAGCACGTTTATTTTGTTTATTTCATATCATTTTTTTAAATTTGGGCTTACCAACCCATAAACCCAAGATAAGATAAGAAATTTGTGCTGCACTTTAGTTGCAAGTCAACCGGAATTCCTGAAAGCATGTGTCTTTGTCTTTGGCATTTAAAAATGCACGAAAATATAGAGTGGGTGGGTAAAGTTGGGTACTCGAGGTAGCTGGCTTAAAATTTGTACTAAAAATTGTTTCCCCACAAAGATGCATTGAGCATTTAACATTCTCTGACTTCTCACAAATCTCTGTGAAGGCGTCAGAAGTAAAAGTACATACGCGCTGTCAGGAAATAAAGCGTAGTCCCCTCATATATGTAGTCCCCTCTTATATATAGTCCCCTCTTATATGACTCTGTCTTACAGAAGTATAAACAAAAGCAATGCACTTGTACATCTTCTGATAATGCATGGAATGTGGGGTGTGGTTGCATCACGTTGGGTTTGATGGTATCATCAATTTAAGCATGCATATGGAATGCGCCTTATTACAGTTGTAATTCCACAAGGATGAAAAAAGTACATGTAGCTCGCGAAATTCAGCTTTAAAGAAACATGAAAAAAAAAATGTTTATGCAATCAGCAGATATGCATATCTTTATTTTTGTTTTAGTAGGTCAGTAGTTTAGTAATCAGTATGGAAATGGTAAAATGCCATAAAACACAAAGGAATACCAGGAATAAAATGAATAGGAATTGCGAAATGGATTTCTTCATGCTCTGTTTTGAATAAAACATTTGAAAACACTCTTGGAAATGATGATTAGACACGAAAATTATAACGATTGGCCATTGGTACTCAGCTCGAATAGGTTTTCAATTGGCCGACAGCAATTTAAAAACATTAATGTGATATCCGATATGTGTAAACTACGTACCATTACCAAGTACTTATTTGTAAATAAAGTTGTAAGTGGTAGTAAAACCCAATTTTGCAATTGAAATAGCAGATAGGTCAAAGATTAAAAAAATTCTTATTCACTTACTCCAAACAGGCAACCGCCCATGACCTCCTTACATTCCATTTCCCACGTGTGGCAAAAATTGGAAATGGAAAAACAGCCTGAAGAATTAAATTGAGTTTTGCTCTGCCGACCGTGTGAATGTAAAATATAGAGAAAATTTTAGAATGATGTATATTGCTATAAAATATAAGTCGTATTTCCCATTATTACAATATTTTTAACTTTGATAGTTCATTGCTCCCACTTACATGACTTTATACTGAGAAAAGGTAAAAATATATTTGTGTATCCTGATGGGGTTTGGTTTGAGGATTATGATATGAGCAACTAATTGGGAAGAAAGAGCTATGTATAGAAAAGTAGGCACGCGATGAAGCATCAAGTCAAATTCAATCAGTCAAGAGGTGTAAATAATTGCGCTATAATTCCCACTGAAAATTTTGGCGTTCATGATGGCATACTCGATGGGAGTGAATATTAGATTAAAAATATATAAATTTGTCTTCTTTCTTCATCTTTTTACCAATCAAACCATATATTATGCGAGTGCGGCAGCTAAAATGAAGTGGGAGAGGGAGGTATTTGTAGGATTGAAAAAATTGGTGTGTGTAAAAAGGGACAGGGAATAAGATTGAACACAGCACAAATTACTGTATTCCATATTATATTGATGGTATGTGTACAACAAGATGTAATACGAGCGTTATTGTAGAAGAGTGTATAGTCATCGTGTTTTTATAGTAGGTAAAATGGTGAATCTCTCGCAACTCAACTGGATTTGGAGTGTGAAAGTTTATTGAATTATTTATACCAGACTTGGGACCTTGAGCGTTTTATGCTTCCAATCTTCCTCGCTCTGACTCGCACACAAAATTTTCCCATGTATTTATATATATACATATCTGTGTATAAACTTACACACAACCTTTTTGCAACTTTGTATATACCATTACACTAGTTAGGTATATAAACGTATGCATTTTAGCCAAGTTTTTTGGTGTTTCACAGACCCTTTAAACTTTTCCCTCTGACTTGTCAAGATGCCTTTGAATTAACATTACTCGTCTGGCGACAAATTCCTTCTTCTCTCGCTCCGAAAGCCAATCTCAACAAATTTTCCTCAACACTAAAAGAACCCATTTACATGTTTTTTTCTGTGGAGGAAGAGGAAGAAGGGAGCAAAAAATTTGTTACTTTCCTTTTAAGTATTTTCTTCTATATGGCTAGCCTTTTACACCTCGTTTTCTCTCTCGAGGGTGTTACTCGCATATTATACTATGTGTCGCAGACTTTAAATACAGGCGAAAACTTGTCCAGACACACAATTTTCCAAAGAATGAATGAGTACAAGGCAAAAAATAGTCAGCATTTACTCGCATTAAAAATTCTCTTTCTGTTCTGCACAATATTATGGACAACATGTATTATACAGCATCTCTAAAGATTTCAATCTGCTTTATTATTAATTTACTGTTTAATAGGCATAAAAATATGTTTAAGCATAAGCTTATGAATATACCTATTCCTGACAATATGTAAGTGGGTGGAGTTTCCCCAAGGCGTTATATATAAAACAAACATGAAGTGAGATTTGGTATTCTTTAGCTTTCACTTGAGATCTTTGACACTTTTTACGTTACTTTTTTCACCGAGCACTTTCATGTGTCATTTACAAAAAGAAGTGAGCGAAGAGATGAAAATATACTTGGAAATTGCTGGAGGTGAAAGAATAAAGAGAAAGCAAACAAGCTTAAGACGCTTAGGATTCATATTCCACTTTAGTAGAGTTAATGCTCTCACGATGTGTTATAAATTATGGAATCTTTTACTAAATCCTCAAAGTATATTACATCAACCATAATATGTACATGTTAGCAGGTTGAGAAAATGTGTCTTTTGTTTTTAAAAAGAAAGCATAGCGGATGTAGTGAAATACGTGCCTATTTATGTACATAATTTAAACAGGTATTAAACTGGTGTACTTTCACTTTAGGGTAATCGAGAGAAAGCAGGATGGTACATGGACTTGTCCTCATTTGATTTCAATGAAAGTAATATTTACAAAAGCCTGCTTGTAAGGTGTATAGACTAACAGTAATTTAAGCGTTTTAGGAGCTTCCTGTTCAGTTTTTACGATGAAATTCAAGGTGCAATCAAAATCTCTTTTGTAAACAGGTCTTTTCCCTTTCGCTGAGATTAAACCATCAATTATTCATTGAGAAAAGTTTCATGCGTACCAGTCTGTATCTAACCAAATGGAACACTACAGGCCTGTATGAAGGCAAGGAAGCTCTCTCATTTATCCCTCTTGCACATTTCATTGGGTCCTTAAGTGCTCCTGTGAGGATATTCTCAGGTAATGAAATGTGAAACTTGAAATATGGAACAATCGGCGATGGCAGCAACAAGAAAACAAAGGCTTGTGTTGATGTTGATGATAATGGGTTGAAAATTTGTGCAGAATATTTTGTCCCGGTTGCTCAATTTTCTTTTAAAAGATTACGCATCTTTGTAGAATTTGTAACATAACATTTTAGATTTTCCTTGAGTTTGCAAAGGTTCCGTAATGTAATTCTCGTAAATTAATGTGTATACGGTTACATCAAACATTTTGCATAAAAATTAAACACCTCGGTACCTTGAAGTAAGTACATTTTGAATACATGTCAGTTCAAGGAAGCCCAGTTTTGTAGGAAGTGTTTTTTCCAAGTGTCAAGAACAAAAACATCATTTAAACATGAAAACAAAGTAACACGTCCACTGTTTTCTTTTTGTTTTTAGTTTTAGAATCAGTTCAAAAGCCATTATATGTATGCCTGTATAATTACCTCCCCCATAATACATGTTATATTAACTATATATCCTTCGACAAATGTATTACTAAAACATATTATACATATAAGAGTTAAAACTTATAAAAGTACATGCATGAAATGATTTCACAAGTCACAGGCAACCATATGAAAACATAAAAAATCTAGTTCATCTGAAAAGAAAAAATAAAGTTTTGCTTGAAGTGTTGAAATATTCAAACAAAAATCACGATTTCCTCTTTCCTGTTGCATGCACAATAAAACTTTCATCTAAAATGTCTTATCTAAAGCAATGAACATCCTTTGGAAAGTATTTCACTTCTAGTGGAGGAGGAGCATAAGGGAGGAAGAGTTGTTGATAAGATGAATGATATTATGTATTATGTAACCACATAAAAAGTAGGTAAAAGTATTATTGTGCCAATTTAGTTCTTCCTTATCAGGATCACGATAACTTGCCGTAGTAATATCTACTTACGTAACGGTATGTATTCCTATCTTAAAGGAATTTATAACTCTTTTGCAGAGAGAATTAATATTCTGATTGGTAGCTACGTTTTGCCTATGGCATCACATGTACATACAATAGTTCGTTACATTATGCTCAGCCTTGTTCATCAAAGGGAAAAGCCAACATTGGATATCACGATATTCGAAAAAATTCCTTCATGATATTTCATTTTCATCTTTTGCAAAATCCTCCTGAGAACCGATTACCAACTTTGAAGAAAAGGAAAACTGTGCGTTTATAAATCGTCTAAAAACGTTACATGTACATCTGTGAGAGGATATTCTATTTGTATATGGATGGTACAGAGAGAGAATGTGTGAGAGAGAGAAATAAAAGCCGTTTGGCTAAGAAGAAGGAGACGGCTGCTAGAAAATTTTGTTTGAGTGGAATGTGATCGATTTACTGTGTAATCTCATCTGATGTACTTACTTCCTTCCAAGAGATGAGAAAAGGAAGAGCCGTTATCTCCTTAACTTTCATATGGATGTATAAGGCATTTTATCCTCTTTACATTTCATCTTATGCCCACTTTCTATTTTTTGATTGGAATTGACGGAGAGTTGAGGAGAGAGACGATTGGTGAGCTATGGGGAATAGAAGAGGTAATGTACATGTCAGAGGAAATGGACGGTGGAATATAGTGATATGCATTTGTAATACACACATACACAGACATATCGACCGCCATGTATCATTTCATAACATGATTGAAGTAGTTAGCAATAAACCTACATGCTTTTCTTCTTTACAGATCAGAAAAATGAATGTGGGTAAAGTATCATTTCATAACATGATTGAAGTAGTTAGCAATAAACCTACATGCTTTTCTTCTTTACAGATCAGAAAAATGAATGTTGGTAAGTAAGTCAAGATAAAAATCGTTTTACTAAACACACAAACCAATATAATTTCTAAAATGTCTAAATATTGTTGTGGGTACAAATACATTGCATTTTAAGGCAACCACGCAAAATACAAGATAAAAAAGCAAAACGGTAAACCATATTTATCGTTTGTGTGTATCTATCTACTCCTTCTTCAGTGCAACATATCTTTTATTGCCTTTTACCGTCCGTGCCGCATCATCAACATGGAATATCTTTTCCTTTCCACATGTATTTTATCTTTTTCATAGGGCTTCTATACCAAAACTGCACACACATACATTTATACATGTATACACAGTCTCATTTTCGTCCGCTTTCACTTCTGATGCAATAATATGAGGGAAGGAAGAAAGTCAAAATTAATATCTTCATGAGAGAGAGAGAGAGAGAGAGGAAATTCACTTGAGGCTTTTTCGAAAATTTTCTTCTCCAAGTCTTTTTCCATCTCACAAGGGAATCCTTTAGAAACATGTTTGCTCTACCTTTTTCCTCTCGTCTTTACACACTTTCACTATGTGTTGGTCCTTCCACGTTAAATAAACGTTTATCTTCTTACCCTCCTGCTATACACTACTCATAAACAGATACAGGAAAGAAGCGAAAGTTACAAAACTAAAAGTTTACACAAAGCTTGGGGAAGTTGTCTGGCGCGGACAGACGTGTGAAGGCATACAATGATATCTTCCGCTGCTTAATAAGAATCCCTCAAGATTTACTACTACCATCATCGGTCACTTTCTTTTTATACTCGCGGTGGTTGAGGTAAAAAAATGAAGAGAGGAGCATTAGAAGGAATATTATTTTTTCTGTGATGTGGCTCAGTTCTCTTTAGTCAAGGTGTTCCTTGTCATACTTGATCGACTTGAGGAATACAACCTCCTGCTCTCAATTCAAAATGACAGTTAATCATTCGTAAAAAAGAAAAATATGCTGGCAGGGAATAAAACTATTATAGAAGGGTCCCATCTTATAAATATTGATGCTGCTGAAATGAAAATGTTGATAGAGGTATGTTATATATATATGTTATGTACCTACACAAATATTACGTAACGGCATAGTGAATTGCCTAAGAGGTAGAAAAAAGTCTGTAATTTCAAATTTATTTAATACAGATATTTCCCCTTACTTTTTGCTTCTTTCCATCTTGTTCCATGGAATTAGTTTTGATTTGTGAGTCAACTTTTCCTTCTTGCTCTGGAATTTTTTGACATTGCCACTGCACTGCTTTTTTTGGAGAAAGAGAAAGCAGCAGTGAAATTCCCACAGGGTGCCAGTAGGCTGGGGGAATGTGTGTACCGTAACGAAATTACTTTATTAATATGGCCATGCATGGTGGTGTGTGCAACGACAAGTTTTTCCTATACAATTTAATATAGCAAAAAACTAGGAAACCACAAGAGAGGAAACTCCATATTAGCAGCATAGCATGGATAAAAAATGCACAGACAAAAATGTGGTCAACCATCAGCTTTTAGTTGGAATATAATGGGAGTCATATTGTTCCAAATGGATTCACCTCGTTTGTCGTCGCTGGCGTCGCACAACGAGAACATAAGTAGGGTCAATGTACAAAAATGTTATAGCTTTAGCGTAATAGCATAATTCTGCGAAAGCAAAGGCTGGGTGGAAAACAAAGTGAGCGTAGATTGTTAACGGTCTTTTTTCTTTTGATTTGAAGGATGGTTCTAATATATAATGTACAAGTTTGGTAAATGTGTGGAGGGAGGTAATTAATGGGGGAGAATTGAAGATGAAAAGTTTGTAGAGTTGGGTTGCAAAACTACATATGTATTTATGTATATCATGTTATGCACAACCCATAAAAAATTAAGTTGGTAGTGTGTCTTTCCTTTCTCCGACTTTTTAAAAGAAAAAAATGTGGAACAGCATAATAACATCAGTATTTTTTGCACATGTCTTCCATTTTTTTAAGTGGGGGAC